>CAIGRS010035363.1:0-14227 GCA_903798395.1 Fraxinus floribunda | reverse complement strand
CCTCGGCCCAGAACCGGCTCTGGATAGACGTTGGGTTGAATGTTGATGGAGCAGAGCTGCAGGGATGAAGGAGGTTGGACAGAGTTGTTCAATATTATGTCACTTTTTTGAATATTTATCACTTTTTTAAAATTTTAGTATTCGTCATTTTTTTTTGAATTTGTCACTTTTTATTAAATTTTTATCACTCTTTTAAAGTTTGTTACTTTTTTGTCAATTCTTTGAAATTTCAATCACTCAAGAGTGATAAACATCATTTTTTTAAAAAAATAAAAGTGACATTGTATGTTATTTTTAATAAAAAAAAATGACACTTAACTTTAAAAAGCGACCGTGTGTCACTTTTTCAGTGTCGAAAAAGTGATAATTAATTTTACATAGTATTTTTTATTTTCAAAATATATTTTATACGATTTTTTAAATGACCCTTAATTTTAAGGATATTTTTGTAAGTTGCCATTTCTTAAAACAGTTCTGAAATTTTGTAATAAATTACTGGGTTCATGGACTGCTCGAATTGGCCCACAAGGTTTACGAACCCAGTGGTCAAGCCCATGTCTAGCCCGCTACATATAGCTACCCTAGACGGCTAGACCGTAAGATCTGGGCTCAAGTGAGTCATTGGGATCCAATTGGGGAAATCGGATCATAATCAATTTGCGTCTTGGGTCAGAACAGTCGGGGTTCCCGCGCTCTTGAGAACTTTCTAGTTATGGCCAAATCAGCGTAATAATATTTTTTCTCGATCTCTCTTTCGATTTCTACATGCATCATGCAACACTGCTTGTTCATTCTCTCGAATCCTCTACATCCTTCAACACCCCATCACCACCCACCCCTCAATCCCAACCTCTATATATACCACTATATGACTATATCTCTGTCATCATCAACATATACTCTCGAAGCAACCGATACAAAGCGCGCAAGTCAACAAATCTTGTTCTTGTTTTAGCGAAGTAATCTATTCAAGAACTCACAAAAAATCTTGTTTTGAGTTTTGTAAATTCGTTGTTAGTCATGGCAAAGACAGAGGGCAAGGCTATTGGTATTGATCTTGGCACAACATATAGTTGTGTTGGAGTGTGGCAAAATGATCGAGTCGAAATAATTCCCAATGATCAAGGCAATAGAACAACACCATCCTATGTTGCATTCACAGATACTGAGAGGCTTATAGGTGATGCAGCCAAGAATCAAGTGGCTATGAACCCACAAAACACCGTTTTCGATGCGAAACGCCTAATCGGTCGAAGATTCTCCGATCCTGCTGTTCAGAATGATATGAAGCTCTGGCCGTTTAAGGTGATTCCGGGACCTGGTGACAAGCCTATGATTGTGGTTGATTACAAGGGCGAAAAGAAACAGTTTGCGCCCGAGGAGATTTCGTCGATGGTTTTGACTAAGATGAAGGAAATTGCTGAGACTTTCTTGGGGCAAACAGTGAAGAACGCAGTGGTGACGGTGCCTGCTTATTTTAACGATTCGCAGAGGCAGGCCACGAAGGATGCAGGGGCTATTGCTGGGCTCAACGTGATGAGGATTATAAATGAACCTACTGCTGCTGCTATAGCTTATGGCTTGGACAAGAAGGCGTCGAGGACTGGTGAAAAGAATGTGTTGATTTTCGATCTTGGAGGTGGGACTTTTGATGTTTCGCTTTTGACGATAGAGGAAGGGATTTTCGAGGTTAAGGCCACTGCTGGTGACACTCATTTGGGTGGTGAAGATTTCGACAATCGGCTGGTAAATCACTTTGCGGCCGAGTTCAAAAGGAAGCACAAGAAGGATATTAGTGGCAATGCCAGGGCGTTGAGGAGGTTAAGGACAGCTTGTGAGAGGGCAAAGAGGACTTTGTCTTCAACTACACAGACAACGATAGAGATTGATTCTTTGTATGAGGGTATTGATTTCTATGCCCCAATCACGAGGGCGAGATTTGAGGAGCTGAACATGGATTTGTTCAGGAAATGTATGGAGCCTGTGGAGAAATGCATAAGGGATTCCAAGATTGATAAGAGCCAAGTCCATGACGTGGTGCTTGTTGGAGGTTCAACGAGGATTCCGAAAGTGCAGCAACTCTTGCAAGATTTTTTCAATGGGAAGGAGCTTTGCAAGAGTATTAATCCGGACGAGGCTGTGGCTTATGGAGCTGCAGTTCAGGCCGCAATTCTATGCGGTGAAGGCAATGAGAAGGTTCAAGATTTACTGCTGCTTGATGTTACACCTCTCAGTCTTGGTATTGAGACTGCTGGTGGTGTGATGACAGTTTTGATTCCAAGAAACACGACGATTCCTGCCAAGAAAGAGCAAATCTTCTCAACCTACTCTGACAATCAGCCCGGTGTGCTCATTCAGGTTTATGAAGGAGAGAGGCCTATGACAAAAGATAACAATCTTCTGGGGACCTTTGAGCTCAAAGGTATACCACCAGCCCCAAGAGGTGTGCCACAGATCAATGTCTGTTTTGACATTGATGCGAATGGTATTTTGAATGTATCGGCCGAGGACAAGACTGCTGGTGTAAAGAACAAGATTACAATTACAAATGACAAGGGAAGACTGAGCAAGGAAGAAATTGAGAGGATGGTTCAGGAGGCTGAGAAGTACAAGGCTGAAGATGAAACCGTGAAGAAGAAGGTGGAGGCGAAGAATGCATTGGAGAATTATGCGTATAACATGAGGAATACTATAAAGGATGAGAAAATCGGAGGGAAGTTGGATCCCTCTGATAAGAAGAAAATTGAGAAGGCAATTGATGAGGCTATTGATTGGTTGGACCGGAACCAGTTGGCTGAAGTGGATGAACTCGAGGACAAATTGAAAGAATTAGAGGGTTTGTGCAATCCCATTATTTCTAAGATGTACCAGGGTGCTGGTGGAGATGTGCCAATGGGCAGTGGTGCTGACATGCCGGGAGCTGGTTATGGCAATGCTAGCTCTGGCAACACCGGTGCTGGGCCCAAGATAGAGGAAGTTGACTAAAATGTGGAAGGCTGAAAAGGGCTCTGTTCTATGACATGTTCTGTTCTGTTCTGTTTTGTTTTATTAATGTTGGAGTGACTTCATGAACTAGTACCTATACATGTTCTTGAGACGTAAGCTATCGCATGCTGTAAACAATACATTTTCCTGATATAAGCATCATATATTCACATTAGTGTAGATTGATGTAGTTCCCAAAATCCATTAGTTTAGATTGTAGTCCCCCAATATCCGTTGGTTCTCTCGGGGAGGTAGCCCTCGGAAGATGCTATTTTGGATAAAAGCTTGGCGATTAAACAGACATTGGTTGTGCCAAACATGTCATCACCCTAGATAGATAACTACATTACAGGGTCTTTAGAAGTGTCTGTTCTTTGATTTCGTTTCGTCCCAATATCACATCTAAGTAATATTTGACCAGATAGTTTAATGTATAGATTGATAAAGAGTATGGATAGCCTATATAAGCTATTTATGACCACCCTTATATCTTACTCTCTAGGAATCAGCTTTCTTGGCCATAGTATTTTCATTTGAAAGGAGTAGTGTCTCGTATCTCTAGCAGTATTGGAAGTTCATGGTATAGAATTCTGTAAAATTCTGCAAACGAACGATATCTGGGACTGTATATTTCATCATTGCAACATAAAAAGAAAACTATTGCAGCAGGTAATGAGGCATTTTGCAGCTGCTTTCAGTTCGTCTAAGCCATGGTCTAATTCTGATCAAGATTTTTGGCTTGGAATCCAGCATATTCACCTTATTCAAACAAACTTAAGAAAGGTAACAAACCTATGCAAGTGAATAATTGGAGTACACAAGGCATTTCAAAGAAACATGTAAGGACTTGGCAAAATGATCCCACAACATCGGAAAAAGGGGTGCTCTATCTTTTGATTGGAAAAGTAACACACAATAGGGTTAACTGTTTATTGAAAATACGAGACTCTGGGAAGAGGTGACATGTCTAGCACTTGCTCGGTGCTAAGAGGTCAGAGGAGAAGAGTTAATTGCTTTGAATGGAAAGTTTAGTAAAACGGAAGCAATAATTCTAAGTGTCCTGAGGTAGAAAAATCTATGTTGTTTAAGTAGCGAACTTGCAGGAATGGTGTAAAGACTTCCCCTCTGTCTGACCCATTGAAATCGAATTCTGTGAAGATGTGTGAAGTACCCACAGACAAAATACATATCTGAAACGTAGTTTGGACAATGTCAAAAGTTCTTCCAAAGAAATTTTTCCTTCCACCTGAATGTTAGGTCTCCAGGAGTTAGTGAATAGCAGTGTAGGATAATCACGAATAGTATTCCACATTACATTTGTGGCTGTCAAGGCTTCAACCGCCAAAGTGGGTTGCCATCAGCCTTCAGTTGTGATACGTGACTCAGTTAACTGCAACCCATCCTGCACTAGCATCAGTCAATCTGAGTGCTCTCTACACTTTATACAATCATTCTTCAAATTCACCAAAATCATTTTGTCCTGCACAATTTCTTAAATCACCTTCCATAGAGCTGAATTTTAGAAGTCAACTAAACACAATCCCAACTTTCGGTCATCAAAGATTAACAGACACCTGGAGTGGGGGTGGGTCAGGGCCTTACAAGGGTTTTTATTACTGTAAGTTGCATCTTATACAACTCATCAAAAGCATGCATGTGTATGTGGGTTTATAAACACTTTGGACACCATTCACCTTACGTGGCGATTTAAAGGTGAGTTCCATTCAAGCTTTGGACACCTTCCCTTACAAACCGAGATGAAGGGTGATTTCTACTTAAAGTAGTTGTTTAGAGAGAATCTACTGCCTGATTGCGCAAAAGAGTGAAAATTAAAAGATAAGTTCTTTTAGGACTCGATATTGATAGTTACTTTGTCAAGAATCCATACCAATACACGAAATATTGAATGACACTTCCCATTAAAGTATCTCTATATCCATTTTTATAAGGAGCGCAGAGATTCTTGTGAATGATTTGTGAATTCAG
This sequence comes from Fraxinus floribunda, assembly GCA_903798395.1. Classification (NCBI taxonomy): domain Eukaryota; kingdom Viridiplantae; phylum Streptophyta; class Magnoliopsida; order Lamiales; family Oleaceae; genus Fraxinus; species Fraxinus floribunda. The sequence continues at coordinate 9,256 of CAIGRS010035363.1, read as the reverse complement.
CATCGAAAATGCAGAAACCTAAATCTATCACCTTTCTATTAAATTAGCCGTGTAACATGCCTGGTCAAAAGTTCGGTACAGAATAATCTGTGGCAGGCCTTTTTTCTTCCTGGTCCAATATTTGTTCTCAAAGGTCTTCATGTCTGAGTATTCTATCGGATGATTCATGAATAAGGATGATGACAAATAAAAATATTAAAATTCTTTAAAAAATGGAAAGATATCATTCAAAAAGGAGACTAATAAATCATCAATAAACAATTGCTTTAGCAAAGTGCTTGGGGGTATTTAGGCCAATTAAATGCAGAAAATCATTATTTAATTGAAAGAGATCATGCCTCACCAGATTCAAAGTCGAAAAAAATGAAAAATTACAACCAATCACTTAGAATGATCAACTTTAAAATTTAAACCTAGGTCTCGAATTGTTCTCTTCATTTGAACAGCTTTGAGGAAGAATAAATCAAGAGAAGAAATTGCAGCAACAAATGTTTAGCACAACATAATCATGCATGCTTTCTGGATTTTGTTAAATGCCAAAAAGACATAATTTGGATAATGGGATTTATTTTTATTCATTGATCTAGGCTAGAACGACCAACACAAATCATTAAAAATAAATGTCAACTATATCAATTTCGGCAGCCAGCCTCATAAGTATGTTAAAAAACATAAATATATCAACTGTTTCTCCACTCAACTTCAGGAAGATTAGTAATCATATACTACTTGGTACTAGAAGCAGCTGTCCTCCCAATGGGTGTTTATTTGAGTTGAATATCTACTCATTCCTCTCCTCAACATAGAATAAGGGAGGAAGGATTGTTTAGTCCCTCCACAAATCATGCCGCAATTGAATTTTCCATATCCAAAAATCTCTTTCACACATAACCACAAATTAAAAGTCAATCGTACTAGCGGACCACCACATAAAAGCTTCAAACTTATCTTTTTAATGCTCGAATGTGTAATACACCGGTGTAATATGATGATCCACAGATATTTTAGAGATCATCATCGACCATTGCTTCTCCAGCATGTCCTTCAAGATAACCATACTCGTTTTACTAATACAGCATTCTGTTACATGTTTCGGAGAAGCGTTTTCCATTCATCATCTGCATCCACAACACAATTTACACACAGACAAAGCTACACTCCTGGAGTTCAAGAAGAACATATTATATGACCCACATTCAAAACTTGCTAACTGGGATGAGAAAACTCACGCGTGCAACTTCACGGGTGTAAAATGTGACAAACTGCATCATCGAGTTTTCCGAATCAACCTCAATGATTCTCATCTCTTAGGTTTGCTTCCACCTGTAATCTCAAATCTCACACAGCTTCGAGTGCTAGAGCTTGTAAACAACAACTTTTTTGGCATCATCCCACCCGAATTTTCCTCCCTCAGGAAACTAATTCATTTGAAACTCAGTAGCAACAATTTACATGGTCAAATACCACATTCCTTCTCTTTACTTTCCAATCTTGCATTGATTTTTCTTGACGCAAATAACTTAAATGGAACAATCCCACCAGCTCTCTTTTCTAATTGTACTGTCCTGAATAATGTAGATTTCTCCCAAAATTTCCTCACAGGTAAGATCCCAGCAGAAATCGGGAAATGTCCATATTTGTGGAATCTTAACTTGTACAACAACCAACTCATTGGAGAAATCCCTGCATCTTTAGCCAATTCATCAGGTATATTGAATTTGGATGTGGAGAACAACAGCCTTTCTGGTGAACTGCCTTCAGAAACAATATCAAAGCTAAACAAGATGTGGTACCTTCATTTATCATACAATCACATAGTGAGCCATGACAACAACACTAACCTAGAGCCATTTTTTACTGCTGTGGCAAACTGCAGTGGTTTAGTGGAGCTGGAATTGGCTGCTATGGGTCTTGGAGGCAGATTGCCTAGTTCCATTGGACTACTGAGTGAAATACTGGATCACCTGTTACTACAAGAAAACCAGATAAGTGGATCAATTCCTCCTGAGGTGCGAAATCTTTCCACCATTAAAATACTGAATTTGACATCCAATCGTTTAAATGGAACCATTCCAGCTGAAATAGGTGAATTGTCATATTTGGTACAGCTTTGTTTGTCTCATAACTTCTTGACCGGTGAGATTCCAGCTTCTATAGGACAGATGTCTAGTCTTGGTCTGATGGATCTATCTAATAACAGATTATCTGGTCAGATTTCTAAAGAATTTGGAAATCTATCCAGGATAAACTATCTATTCCTCAACGACAATCTTCTTTCTGGAAAAATACCTCTGACCTTAGGGAGATGCGTGTCTCTGTACAAGCTAGACCTGTCCTATAACAGATTGACAGGAAGCATCCCTCCAGAAATATCCGGAATGCGTGAAATCCGAATATTTGTGAATCTATCACATAACCAGCTTGAAGGGCCCTTGCCAGTCGAACTAAGCAAACTGGAGAGTGTTCAAGAGATTGATTTTTCGTCTAATAACCTTAATGGGAGTATCTTTTATCAAATTTCTAGTTGTGCTGAATTGCGGGTGATAAATTTCTCCAACAATTCTCTTCAAGGGCATCTTCCAGAATCATTAGGAGATCTTAAGAGCCTTGAATTTTTTGATGTTTCAAGAAACAAGTTATCTGGAATAATCCCAGATAGCTTGAACAAAAGCCATACTCTGACGTTCCTGAATCTTTCATTCAACAACTTTGCTGGAATGATTCCCACTGGTGGCATCTTCGATTCCATCACAAAGTTATCATTCTTGGGCAACCAGCAGCTTTGTGGGTCTGTTCCTGGCGTACCAGTTTGCCACAGAAAGCAACACTATTTCCACTCCCCTCTTTTCCTGGCTATCTTTTGTATTGTCATATTCATATCAGGTTTCTCGACAATCTGTTGCGTGATTGGATGCCAGCGCCTAAAAGTTATTGTTTCCACCAGCGAGGATGGAAAAGAGAGAAAACAGCTACAAGACTTGACCCACCATTTTCCAAGAATAACCTATAAAGAACTTTCAGAGGCCACAGGAGGATTTGATAAGCAGAGACTAATTGGATCAGGCAGCTATGGGCGAGTGTATAGAGGAGATCTTCCAGATGGAACACAAATAGCAATCAAGGTTCTACATCTGCAAACTGGAAATTCCACTAAGAGTTTCAACAGAGAATGCCAAGTGTTAAAGAGGATTCGTCACAGAAATCTAATAAGAATTATTACAGCTTGTAGCTTGCCAGAGTTTAAGGCCCTTGTTCTTCCTTATATGGCAAATGGGAGCTTAGACAGCCGTCTTTATCCACATGCAGATAATGGCCTAAGGTTAGGCTCCTCGGATCTGAGCCTAATACAGAGGGTTAATATTTGTAGCGACATTGCAGAAGGGATGGCTTACTTGCATCACCATTCTCCAGTTAAAGTCATACATTGTGATCTAAAGCCAAGCAATGTTCTTCTGAATGATGATATGACAGCTTTAGTCTCTGATTTTGGGATAGCGAGACTGGTCATGACTGTCGGAGGAGGCAATGGGGGAATAATCGAGAATATGGGGAATTCAACTGCAAATATGCTGTGTGGATCTATTGGATACATTGCACCAGGTAAGGTTTTCTCTTTTGCTTTTCATGTGCATAATTAAGGACGAATAAAATTAGAAAAAAAAAATGGTATGTTGAGAGATGAAAATGAAGCAGCATAAATGCTTCAACTATAATAAACATTGAAGCTCTAAATACAAAAGAATTATATTGGATCCAACAACTAATGACAAGTTGAGCTATTGCTTGCATATATCTATATTTTTTTGAAAAGTTTATGCATAAAACTCTTTTCGTTGCTGATTCCTATTATTACCTTGAAGAGTATGGGTTTGGATCAAGCACATCCACAAAGGGGGACGTTTATAGCTTCGGTGTTCTGGTTCTCGAGATGGTGACTAGAAAGAGGCCAACAGATGACATGTTTTCCGGAGGGCTAAACCTGCACAGATACGTCAAAAGCCAATACCACAGTCAAATAGAAAATGTTGTTGACTCTTCTTTACTGGGATCCTTGAAAGATCAATCCCCTGAGGTAAAGAAAATGTGGGAAGTCGCAATTGGACAATTAACTGAGTTGGGAATTATCTGCACACAGGAATCAGCTTCTACAAGGCCTACAATGCTTGATTGTGCGGATGACTTGGATCGTCTCAAGAGATACCTGTCAGGGGACACCACAGCAACACTGGCGACATCCCTTGGAATATCATCTTCAACGTTCAGTGATGATTAGCAATTTATGTAGATCCATCTGAATGCTTTTGGGATTCTAATTGCAGCATACCATTGAGTTTCAAGAAGTTGAGCTCTCCTACTTAGAAATCCTTTAGTTAGAAAAATTAGTTGATTACTTGATTAAAGACTTGAAGTACAAATATAAATCGTGAAAAAATATATAATAAATTTCGAAACTTCTCCTCTTTATTCTTCCACCGCTGTTGCTCTCTTTGCCAAGCCAATTTTACTTGCATCGTTACTCATGATGACAATAGAGCTGCATTAACAAATGACTAGGTTCTTAATTATCAAATCTCAAATGTATGCTAACGGGGCAGATAAAGTAGAAGATCAAATCATACACTCATAAAAAATTACCCAGTTTACCAGTCGAAATCTGGCTTCATAAGGTCAGAATGGAAAAACAGGTACTGAAGCTTTCTGAATAGTAACATATTTTCATTCAAGGAAAAACAAGCAAAAACCACTTTAGTTTTACTCTCGGGATTATTAACTGTATGACAATTTGCTTACTTTATAGAGAAGCTTGTGCAATAAGATCATTTAAACTTATGGACTAAAAATGGTATTCCTACAGGCTACAAGCGTTTGTAAAGCAGACCCCACCCCACCCCATTTATTTCGAAAATGTTATTTATTATCATAATGATAAATCATCGGTGAAGCGGCCGTCTATATGGACTAATGAGATTGGATAGTTCAATTCAGTACGAGAGAGAAGGGGAGGAGGGGAGAGAGAGAGAAATTTGAGGGATGCATCACCTATGATAAATAGCATCTTCTTTCGAAAAGTGGGAGAACCTAACATTACTTCATATCATAGACCTAAAAGAGTATGATGGAGATTAAACTACATTCAAGCAAACAAGCAAATAAATATTGATTAATTTACCGTCTACAACTCAATTATCGCTTTTGCCTTTCAATAAAAATGAGATTCACCTGCCATATCTTTTCGTGTGTTCAATATAATTTTACCTTATCCAAGAACAACACACTATTCTTTGTAAGTTGCATCCTCCACCAGTCTGCCAAGGTTTCAACTGTAAAGTGAATAACAATAGTTCTTAGTGCGCTGAACAGCTAGTTATCTGCTACCAGTGCAGCATTACAGCCAATATAACAATATAAAATCTTAAGAATGGTAAGAGTCCTTCGTAAAGTCAATCCACAGAGTTTTTTTCTTTTTTCCCTCTGGCGAAATTCCACAAACACCTTCGCTACAAACTAAAGTTGTTAAAGTTAGAACCAGCCTCCCAGAGCAATTCTGAGAGACGATTTCTCGGTTACCTCCCCGTAAGAATCTGCAAGCAAATTTTCAGCATTTTCTCTCCTGTAGGCTGTAGTCAAGTCTATTTTGACAGGACGAAAAAATATTTAGCCTAACGATTAAAAGAAAAGTGAATTAATCTACTTGTACAATTGTCCTTGACAATAATGGATAACATTAATGTTGTCAAAATCCGGGCCATTAATTTTAAAAACATTGTTTAAAATAGATGAATGTGATTTTGACAAGTATGATTGTCAACCAACATTGTTAGAACATATTGTATACATAACATGATTGAACACTAAACCAAACACACCATTTAGTTTTGGTATATTACANACATTAATGTTGTCAAAATCCGGGCCATTAATTTTAAAAACATTGTTTAAAATAGATGAATGTGATTTTGACAAGTATGATTGTCAACCAACATTGTTAGAAAATGTTGTACACATAGCATGATTGAAGAAAAGTGCTTCAAGTACAGAAGCATAGTCCACATACTCACACACAATTATGCGGAATTTTTTCTGTACAAATGGAATTTTTGCAATTAAAATTATATTTTTAAATAGATTTTAATAAAAATTAATGAAATATCTATAATATATTAAATATCACATCAAATATTTACAATTAGCTCATTATTCACGTCTATGTACCCTAATTAACATAATTTCATTTAATTGGAAATTAAATTATATTTATTTAATAAAAATAATTTAACATATAATATATAGGGCGTGTTCGGTTGTGTTTAAAATTCAATTAAAATTAAAAATATGATCATTATTCATCTCACTCGTCTAATAAAAGTGAACAACAACGGCTAATTTTTCAATTTTAATCCTATTTTAATCTCTACCGAATATGTTAATAATATTTAAATATCACATCAATTGAGAATTATTTTTTAGATGATAATCATTTTTTGATTATTATAACCCTTTTACAATTCAATTATTTTAATAATATATTGCATTTCATTTTTCAATATGTATTTATACATTCACATTCATTTAATTATTATTAATTAATATTAACATTCATTTAATTAATATTAATTAGAATTTAACATTCACATTCAGTTCATTATTCATGTCCATGTATGTTAATTAGCATCGAGTTTCACTTAATTAAAAGTTAAATTTTATTCATTTAACAAAAATAATTTAACATTCATTGTTACGTATATATTTTTTGATATTAACATTCACGTCAATTCATGTATCGTATTTGTCATTCATCTCCATTTATTAATTTTAATACTCACGTTCAAGTATACATTTTACTATTTACGTGTGTATAATAATCAAAATTTATTTTCTTGGGTTTGCATTTTTTTCTCATATTTAAATCAAAGAGGTAAATGAAAGATCAAATATTACTTTCACAACATTTATAAAGTATTTCGGAATACTGTGCAATGCACGTTTAACTCTCACTAGTATGATTGAAAAGTTATGAATTTCAATTAAAATTAGTAATTGACTTTAAATTAAATTTAAATTTAAATTTTATTTTTACTTTTATCCAACGGGGATTTAAAATTTTCTACCCTATAATCCGTGGAGTGTTCCCTTCATTTTCAAATGTCAAATAAAACAATTAGAGAATTTATCCACTTTGGGTAATTTTGGGTATGAATTTCCTTTTCAAGATCTCGATGAGGAAGAGAATCAAAATTTAAATTTGTATTTAAAATGTTAAGAAATTTTCAAGATCTTAAGCCTACATTTGGAAGAAACTTATAAATTTAGTTAAAAATTAATTTTAATTATACATTTATAACTAATACTTATTAATGTTCACATGAGACTTAGCCCCTGTTTGAAACACATTTTGAGTAGAAAAGAATTTTTGGAATAGTAATTCATGTAAGAATGTGTGGTGGAAAAGTGATGAATTTTTTTTTATTTGTATGTAATATTATTTTATTAGGAGAATGTGTGGTTGAAATGAAAAATGAGAATGAGAATGAAAAATTAATGGGTGTCAAACTGGAGCTTACTATTATATCACTTACCATTCGTCTTTATAAAACATTTACAAATTTGCCTAAAGGATACACTTGTAGTTGGGCAATTTCAAATTTGTGTCTAGTCATTTATGCAACAAGTTTTATGGGGGGAACAGGGGCCTTTCCCTTTTATGATTGAGGTGATATTCAAGTGGACCTAATTTTTGTATATAATAAGCAAATTGCCTTTTTTATTGTCAGCCCCCACCTATCAGAGGGCGTCAATTCGACGCCCTGTATACAGGGCCCTGTACACCAAGGGGGGCTCATCATAAAAAGGGATCTATTACATGCCTACGTGTCTTAAAATGAACATTTATGTTTTTTTTGTCCAAAAATGCTATTCATCCCCAGTGTGTTTACAACATCAGTTTAAGTGGCTCTAAATGATAGATTAAATGAAAGGTGAAATTAACTAATTTCACCTATCATTTAATTCCACATTAATGTCAATTAGACTGAAATTGTAAACACACTGAAGATGAATAGCATTGCTCTTTTTTATCGCCTACATTTGGTAAACAAAAGAATGTCTTAATTGTTAAAATTCTCCTGAACGAAGGAATCTATGAAATTCTAGTACTTGATTAGAAACTTGATTAAAGACATCGAATAACCTCAAACATGAATGAGACAACTCAATGCAAATTCTGACAAATAACTTCGATATTAGTGCATCTTGCCTTATCACGTGGGAATACATTTAAAAAAAAATGAAAATCAATAACTTGGAAAAAGAAAATTTAATCATGAATTCCAACAAAATGATGAAATTGATCAAGTCATAAAATAACTAAAATGCCCTTATAAATTTCCTATAATTATGATATTGTACGACTAAAGAACAAGACTTTTGATCAACCTCTCACAAATACCAGCAAAATACAGAAAAATCCTGAGAGGAAAAACCTCTTGAGAAATCAAAAGAGAAAATACATGGTTGGCTTTAAATAATACAATCTATTTTTTGAGGTCAACAGTCAAGTATCGTTACACGCACTTATATCATGTTGATATTGACTACTTGATGTTTAATCATATTTTTCGAAATTAATTGTATTTCTTTTGCTTTATCGTGTAATTAATCAAATGACAAACATCACAAAACTTGAGTTTGCTGCACTTGACATATCTGACAAAAATTATTTGTCATGGGTACTCGATGTTAATATCTATCTTGTCTCAAAAGGTTTGGGAGAGACAATAAAGGAAACAAATAATCCCTGCAGGATCGTGTAAAAGCACTCATATTCCTTCGTCATCATCTTCACAATGGATTGAAAAATGAATATTTCACTGAAACAGTTCCACATGTTTTTTGGAAAAAATTAACTGAAAGATTTGATCATCAAAGGACTATAGTCCTCCCCAAAATCCGCTATGAGTGGAAGCATCTTCGTTTGCAAGATTTTAAAACTGCTAGTGAGTACAATTCTGAACTATTCAGAATATGTTCAAAATTGACATTGTGTGGAGAAAAAAATCACTAATGATGATATGTTAGAGAAATTTTTTTCCACCTTTCACTCCTCGAATGTGTTCCTGCAGCAGCAATATCGTGAACATGCTTTCAAAAAGTACTCCGAACTCATATCTTGCCTGCTTGTGGATGAACAAAATAATGAACTACTGATGAAAAATCATGGGTTCCGTCTAACTGGTTCGTACCATTGCCTGAAGCAAAT
>CAIGRS010035362.1:0-14464 GCA_903798395.1 Fraxinus floribunda | reverse complement strand
GAGTTATTATGAGAAAAAACTCCCTCATTTTTCCGCAAGAGACCAACATTCAGGTCATAAACAAGCAAAGCTAGTGAATCTTGGACACCGTAACGTCCATATCATTTGAAAAAGTGCAAGAAAGAAATATTCCAGCTATGATGGCACAATCCCTGTCCATTTGTGAAAGTGAAGACTCCTGTCACTATAATGTTGTAATTGTTAACTTCTCTTTCCTAAATTTGTTTTCATGATCGTCTTGTCTATATTTATTGAAGTAGATACACTTTATTTTACACTTTCACTTTTCTGAATGATTGGAGGTGAAGGAAAAAAAAGTTGAAAATCTTTCCGGTGCATGGATTCCCTACGTATCCTATTGATGGATCATGGAAGTAAAGTGTTGTCTCACTTCAAAGAAAGTAGGTGCTTGAGAATCTGGAGGGAATTATTAATGCATTTTTCACATTTCAGAACCCAAATTTATGCATTAAATTTTTCGAGAAACACGAGAAATCTCAGTGACGTGAGAATTACAAAACGGTTAAAAGATTGTTTAACACAGTCGTGGTTCATCTTGTACTCCATCTAAAGCACAAGATTCTTATTCTAGAATCATGTTACGATTTCATCCTTTAACTCTTTTTTTTTTTTGATAACCGTGGATGTCCGGATTAGCTTGCGCGCACCTCGATTAATCCCACGGGGCCCCGAAGTTTACAGTCGATACTCACCTCAATGGCCTTGAGGAGATTCGAATTGGTGACCATTGGGGAGCAAATCTAAGGCCTGACCAATTGAACAACCCCCCAGGGTTATTTCATCCTTTAACTCTTAAAATTAGTGAAATGGGTGTGGGGGTGTTGAAAGGCTAAAATATTGAATTGTTGCATATTTGTAGAACCACATGACTAGAAAAAACTTGCCTTTTATGTCCTGTGCTCTATCAATCTCCGAAGTGCATATAGTAGAACTGCTTTTGCTTAGGGCTCAAAGCTTTTATCTATTATGCATTGCCCAGAGGAAAGTCCACGAAAATTCTTATTATTGCTTTTGAGAAGTTACATTCATTGGATTATGCTTAGCAGCAGAATAATTAAGCTTGTGTTTGGGAAGTCATTATAATTGGTATAAATTATAAATGGATAGAACTGAGTGGTGCATAAGTAGATAGTACTTGTGGGTGGGTCCCACGAAATGTGTGGACAAAAGACCAAAAACATTTATAGTTTAAACCTCTCCCAAACAAGCATTAAATGCTTAATTAGCATATGTTTAATACTCAATGGATTTTTTTGACCATATTAATAGGTAAATAGACTAATGAAATTTATTGACTTGCCATCTATGCTTCTTTTGTTGCGTGCCAGCTGCATATTATTCTGATATGTGATTTCCAGAATCCCCAGCTATCATCACTTGGAGCCGCAGGGACTGTTAAATTTTAAGTAATTGAGAGAGGAAAAAAAAAAACTGCAAAATATTTCCTTTACAAAATACATTTCATTTAAGTGGGAGCCATGAACCAATTAAGAGCTTTTTCTTGCTATTTCTAAAATGCTGTCTTAGTATACACTTTCTTTATAAAATACTTTTCATTTGAGTGTGAAGTTTTCTTTCTTGATTAACTAGATATCTCTGCCATTTTCCTATTGTAGATTTGACAAGGAGCTAAACAAGGAAGTTGCCATAAAGGTCATTGATTTAGAAGAGTCGTGAGTATATAAACTTTGTCCATCCTTTGTTACAAAATACGAGATGCTGTTTTCTTTAATTGAATGGGTGACTTTATTATCTGAGATCTTTCTTTTATGCATATGCTTGGTTAGAAAGGAAGCACTTGTCATTTTTATTATCATTGCTTCTTATCGTATGTTTTCCTCGCTAGGAAGCAAATACCCTTGGTGGCTTGGTTGTGTTTCATATCAGGCTTGCCTTAATACCTTAATAGAGACTTCCTTCTTTAAAGCTTCCGTATGTTTAATTTGCCTGCTGTGATTATTCTAAAATATCATCTGATTTTTCTGCTGCAGAGAGGATGAAATTGAGGACATCCAAAAGGTATCTCTGACATTTCTGTACAGACTTCAAGGATTGAATTTACAATAAGAACGAGTATGTTTTTTTATTTACTTTTCATTTTCTACAGGAAATCGCTGTTCTTTCTCAATGTCGATCTCCATATATTACAGAGTATTATGCTTCTATTCTGCACCAGACTAAGCTATGGATAATAATGGAATACATGGCTGGGGGTTCTGTTGCTGATCTGGTAGGTAATTTACTGATGGCAAGTAATTTCCCCAATTTTGGATTCCATTCCATGTTATAATGGCTACAGTTAGAGGTCATATATGAAATATCTTAGGTTGATGAATCCTCCAAGATAACAATTAGTCCCTGATATCAAATTCCCGTGGATATATCTTTCTATCAACCACCACCTCCATTTTTTTCACTGGCAATTACAAATGTTATCTTTTATTTGTTTGGTAAACCCTGTGTTGTTTGCAACTCTCTTTCTATACCCAGTCGAACATAGCTATATAAATACATAGACAAGTTCTATGCATGTATCTCCCTTGGATGCTCATTCAGGTTTCCTTTGCAAGGCTTCTACTGAGAAGCATTCTTCATGTCCAAATACTGTACCATCCATTCTAGATTAGTGTATAACAGAGGAATACGAAGGTAAATCCTCCTATCAATTTCTAGATTGTAATGACATAGTTGACATTTTAATGCAAATGTTTGGAATTGTTGCATATAGATCTAAATGGGTAGTATTTTATTACTTATAAATATATGAGACCTATGTTTATTAAACAAACATTTCTCCAAAAGGGTGGATATTTTGTTTTTGAGTTTATCATAAGCCAATGTAAAAGAAAAACACTATACAATGGATACTATTACAGGATACATAAGGATACTTATGCTTATTTTGCTCTTGCAGATTCAACCGAACCAGCCACTGGATGAAGTCTCTATATCTTGCATCTTACGTGATTTACTTCACGCAATTGAATATCTTCACAGTGAAGGGAAAATTCATCGAGATATCAAAGGTACATTACAAGGGGCTATCAATTAGTTTACGATAATTAGGTCTCATCAAACTTTTGAACAGGAACATACATATCCACATTTTCTAGATCTATATTTCTACCATTGGTGTATCCTTTTAGTCTTTTTGAAGTAATGAAATAAGCTATTTGGAGATGTCCTTTGATAGGTGCCAAATGTTCCATAGTTTTTTTTATTAAGATCACATTTTCCTTCTAGTTGTTTCGTTAAATCTGTATTAGCAATCTCGTCTTCATCATCTAAATTGTCAGCGCATTAGCAATCTTTTTCTTCTTCCTCTAAATTTGTCAGAAATGGTTATCATTGTATTATGTTTTGGCAGCTGCAAACATTTTGCTGACAGAGAATGGTGATGTTAAGGTATAACTTTCCTGCTTGAAGAAATTCAGAATCTTAAATGTTCTTACACCTTCTTGGATAGAGTTAAATAAGCCTCCTTGTTTCGAAAACTTTTTGTTTGTTTACTCTGATAGGTTGCAGATTTTGGTGTTTCTGCTCAATTAACAAGGACAATTTCAAGACGAAAGGTACTGGTTTCTTAAATTCTAAGTTTCTCTGATGAAATATGTATGTGCAACTTCTGAACCTTTTTCCGTCTTAGCCCCCGTTTGGGGCACATTATTTTCAAAAGAATGCATTTTTTTGGTTGATGTGATAGGGAATATGTGGTTGAAAAAGAAGGAAAAGTTATTGATGTAATGGAAAATATTATTTTATTGAAAAATGTATGGTTGAAAATGAGTAGAAGAATGAAAATGAAAAAAAAAATGTGAGCCAAACAGGGGCTTAATTTTAATTTGTTAGGCTTAATTATTGTATAAGCATCCTTGCTAACGGTTCTGTTTTAATCATGTCTGGTCTTCTAGACTGTGGTTCTAATATTCATTAAATGAGGCATATGAATTTGGGATGTGTTGACGTATATTCAGTTGCCGATCATTTTTCTGCATAGTTTGAGTGCTATGACATTGGTGTTAGTAAAGACAGCATCCTCTTCCCAACTGTGTTTCCACTTGTCTCATCCGCTTACTGTATTGCATAGTCGTTTTTCCAGTTTGGTTAGTAAGCCTAAGGAATTCTTTTTCTAATTTAATGTGTCCAAAGAGAATTGATTTTCTTGTTTCTGGTTATTGACTATTTATTGTTCTCCAAGGGATCATTAAACTCATGCTAATGCAATTAAAAGTTGCAGACATTTGTAGGAACGCCATTCTGGATGGCTCCAGAAGTAATTCAGAACTCTGAAGGATACAATGAGAAGGTGCAACATCCTGATTTCCACCCCCATGTTTCTTCCACCATTTTATTCCAGTTTCCCTTTTCTCGTAACACTATTCTTGAATATGCCGTCTTGTGCTCCTACTCCCTGTTTGATGCTGGGCTTGATGCAGGCCGATATATGGTCTCTGGGGATAACTGCAATTGAGATGGCAAAAGGGGAACCTCCACTTGCAGACCTCCATCCCATGAGAGTTCTATTTATTATACCACGAGAGAATCCACCACAGGTGGACATTTACTTCAATTTACATTGTGCAGGCTAATTCTATCATCTCTCACTTTATGAGAAGGTTTAATCTTATGTCTTGCAGCTAGATGAGCATTTTTCTCGTCTTTTGAAAGAATTTGTATCATTGTGTTTGAAGAAGAATCCTTCAGAGGTAGGTTCTATTGAGTTCACACTTTCTCCCTCACCCTTTGCCCGCGCTGTTTTCTGTTGTTGTCCACCTGGTGCTTCACATTTTTCTTATTCTCTGCGATCAATTTATTGATGTTTATGGATGGATTAGAAGTCGACTTGTATGAAAATTGCATAGCTGTCTCATGTCTGTGATATGGGGATTGGAGAGAATCACTTTTGCCAAGGAGTTCTAGTGTCCAAAACAAGAAGAGAGTCCAAATGTTTTTCTCTTTGCGAGTCTTGCCTTGTTAATGATGGACCGTTGTATGACTGCTGTTATTAGTGGTGAAACCTCTTAACGTTTCAAAGTTTAACCACCTCATCAAAAAAAAAAAAGCTTAAGCTGTTATGCAGGGGACTAATTTATTTACATAAATTTAGTCTTCAATACGCCCCTCACATATAGGTATTCATTTCTTCATGAATGGCCTTGTACGTGCACAATTCTCATTTTCATAAATGAGTGGCTTCAAGACTTGAACTCATGATCTTTGCCTTCTCGATACTATGTTACCCTCTCATCTAAAAGCTAAGGCGTTAGAGTGGAGACTAACTTATTTTCTTGTTCTAGATGTAACTATTCATAAATAGGAAGATTTCTGCATAAATGGTGATTTCAACTTTTCTCGGCCTAATTGGTCTGGCTAAGTTGGATGGTGATTTAACAGATCTGCTAGAGCCTGAAGATGGATGAAGATATAAGAATTTTTCAGTGAGCACCTAACTTCTGTCTCTATTGTGTTAGTCAATGGACAAGGGAAAGATGTATCTCTGTCATCTTAAGAACAAGTGGCCGCACTCTGTTATGCTAACTAAAATACCAACCTGCTGTTGATGTAAGAATGTGGCGTGACCCCAGGGATCGATGCTGAAACTTTCTTATGACAGAGTCTTCATATCAATATCATATACTCTTTAGGAATCGATGGTTGTTTCTTCAAACTTGCTTATGACAGAGTCTTCATATCAATATCCTTTTCAATAACTTGATTCAGATGCATTTGTGATGGTTTTTAATTATCTCATGCTTTGAAATGTTATTAGATAGTTTGTAGGGAACTGAAGTGTTGAACCACTTGATCTAAAACCTTAAGCTATTAGATTAGGCCAAATGTAATTTAAATATTGTCTTCAACACCCCTCACGTGTATGCGGAATTTATATTGTTCTCATCAAAGTCTAGCACGTGCACAATTCATTTAAACGAGTGTCTGTGAGACTTGACTTGGAAACTTTGGGGGCTCTAGTATAATATTAAGATTTGGGATTTCATCTTAAAAAGTCAACCTTGTAGAGTATCCCAAGCCTTTATATATTGGTTAATATATTCAATCTCTTTTGTCACATAACTTTCTTTATGCCAGTTTCATGGGTCAAATTGGTTTTGATGTATTCGTTGATTTGAAATTTCTCCTGTAGTCTATTTTTTTTTAAATGGCACATTTCATCTCTGTAGTATTCTTCACATCCTTGAATATCTATGTGCTGCACTTTCCACCACTGCTGATAAGAACTAAGTGTTGGTGGCATGCGTCTATTTTCTAAGCAATTATTCCTGAACATTTTGATTTTTCTTTTTTCTTGTTTGTTTTGTTAGTCATTTGATGTTACGCTTTGTTTGCTAATTTTAGCGGCCAAGTGCAAAGGAACTTCTAAGGCATCGCTTTATCAAAAGTGCAAGGAAGAGTCCAAGGCTTTTGGAGAGAATCAGGTTTATTATCTTGTTGCACTGATTTATTTATGATTTTTTTCTCCAAGACCTGTTGTTACGACAATAAGAGTTAATGTCTCTTTGTTAGCTTTCATTGGGACCTGGTTACCACCAGTAAACTTATATGCCTTGCATGATGGTATAACATGCATGTTTTCTGTAACTCGTGAATTAATGTCTTTTTCTGTCACTGAAAGTTGTCCTAGTCCCATATCTTTCAGAAGTACATTTATATGGAGTAGTAACTAGTTTTTTTTGTTTTTCTGGGCTTCAGAAATTAGCAAAGACGTAATATTTGATTTAATGTTTCATGACAGTTGAACTCAAATGTGCTCTAGATAGTGATATTATTGTAGAAGATGAGAAACGAGACTGAAATAAACGAGACTGAAAAATATATTGAATTTTTATTTCAATACCACTTTGTACAATGAACGAGTGTTTATATAGTACAAGTGGAATACATAAACAAGGAAAGAAATAAATCTCCTATAATCTCTAATAATCACAATATTCTATCTATGGTAACTAGAATCAATGTCAATCTCCTTCAATCAATTGTGGATTTCAACAATTATAGTATATCAAGATATTAGTATTTGAAACTTCAAAATTTAAAACCATGTTTAACGCACCCCTATAGTTCAATTAAGTGATGTAATAACCTGCATTTCTTTTATCTTGCAGAGAGCGCCCGAAGTTCAAAATTGATGAAGAGAGTTCTCAAAATGGTCCAACACCTTTGGGAGAGGCTTCTGGAACTGTGAAGGTGACAAGAGATTCTGGAGTTGAAGATACCATTCAAATCAGGTCGGTTGAATATTTTAATACTTAATGTTTACATATCAAAGATGGAGTATGTGGCTGACTGGTACCAATTGATAGTAGTCAGGCAACGGGTCTGAGAAATGCTGGATGGGACTTCAGCATTGGTGGATCAAATGGCACGCGAACCTCACGAAATGTAGCAAGACCAACTCAGGTTAGAGATAAGTCAGAGGTCCAGTCAAATCAACCAACCTCTAGAAAAAATTTAGAAAGTTATAATAAAGGGTCTTCTGCTTCTGGAACTATGCTTTATACTTCATCAGAGGTCTCCACGAGAAAAGAGGCTAACCATGAAATGAAGCAAGAAAGCTATCTTGAAGATGTATGGAACTGCTACCCCTTTTAATATATTTATACTGCATATATTGCACATCATAGATGCATACTTGTAGCTTAAATCTGAAAATTCAGGAGCTGGATATTTTATAAATTATTTACATTCATTCAAAAGTAATAGTATTAAGGTATCTGAACAAGAGTCACTACCTCGAAACATGAGAATCTAAGCTTTGGAAACATTATAATTCCTTTGTGTATAAGCAAATATCAGCTTGTCTTTGTTTGGCTGTTACGGAGGTATCGCTGTAGTCTGCGCACCTGGCTATTGATTCTGATGTCGGCATTGAGTTTCTGATTATCAGATATAGTTGGTTTCATGCACATTGCATGTCATGATCTTATAAACTACCTGAATCTGAATTCTAGACAGATACTTTTGCCTCCAAGTGAGATGTTTGCGAATTTAATCACCCCAACGAAAATGATCCCTGGTGAAAATTTAACTCAACCTCATGATATAATCTATGTTGTCTTTTGCAGAGTTCTGAAAACCAAAATATCTCAAACAGATAAGAGTGGGCAAAGATTGAGATTGATGAAATGGCATAAACTTTATAAATTTCTTGAAGAAGGACTTCAAGAATATGATATTTTAATGGCATATTATGTAAAAATATTTATATTTGTGTTCACAATCTATAGGAAGAAGTAAGCGGGACAGGAACTATTGTTGTACGATCTCCAAGAGTTCAGGCGTCCTTCAGTAACCAAAGTTTCAAGGTTTGTCAACTGTCTGGTTGAACTTACAAAGAAGTACTTATGTGCCCTGTTGTTTTGCTGTTAATGCAATAAGAATTCTATTGCCATTCCAGTCTAGTAGCGTGTTTACCTCTGTTGAAGATGCTTCCATCAGTGGCACTGTTGTTTACCGTGGGCAGCATGATGATTCAGATTCTCCCCGAACTCCAAAGTCTAGATTGGGAATTCAAGAAAGGACTTCTAATGCATCTGTTGAAGACAGTTCTATAAACCTCGCAGAGGTGGTCATATATTCCTATTAACTTCTGTTTGCCTCCTTCCATGCTCTGTCCCATTATTAGCCTATCAAATCAAAGTATCTGCCAAAATTTTATTATATTCCTTCATGTACCTTGATGTAGTTTAAACACGAACCATCCACTTAAGCGTTGTAATAATTAAAGCTCCATTTTATATGTTCTTCAATATGAAAAGATTATTCCAATTGGCAGAACTGATCATGAAAAGCTGACAAATCTTTTACCAACAATTAGTGAAATTATTTTATTTTTTAAGAATTCAAGAAAATGAGAACTCTTTATTTCTGAAGAATATGTATATTTTTGAATGTTGAAATTAAACTTATTAGCATGCATTCTTGTTACTTGTTATGCGTCTGTAAAGCATTGTTTTGTTCTTTGGTCCTTAGCTTGTTTTATGCAATGCTTACCCTGATTCACTTTAAAGCATCATATTATTCTGAACGTCTAGATAAGATTTGTATTTTGCGCATCAACTTGGAATTTATCTACAAATTAAACCAATATATATTAACATGACAATTTGCCTATATTGCTCATTTATGTTATTATATTTAGGCAAAGGCTGCAATTCAAGCAGGAGCAAGAAAAGGGAATGTTAAGGAAAGGTCTATGTTGGGCAAAGTCAATAAAGATGAGCAGGAAAGCAGAAGAATGGAACAATCATCAACAAGCTCTGAATCATCAAGGTAAATCTTATACGTACACTACCCATCTTGTGTTTGACATGCCACTAAAGTTCCATTTGGGATAGATTAACATCTGACCGTAAATAATTCTTGTAAAATGTTTTTCACCTACTGGTGAAACATGGAACCTCAACTCAGACACTCTCGGGATTATTTTGATGCACAAAAAGCATTTTCTGGATCTCGCCAATCAAGTGATGATGAAGACAGTGCAAGAACTGCTGCAGCATCTTCATCGGCTCCATTATCCCTGCTTCTTATCCCATCACTTAAAGAGGTAAATCCTGAGATTATCGTTCATTGTAGACCTTCCTGAATTTGATTATACTTTTTCTTTCTTACATTATTATACTCAATATCCAGAAGATTTATGTTGATGCTAGATGCAGGCATGCTGCTCAATGTATGAATTCAACTGAGAGAAAATATTAGGATGTGTAACTTACAGGGAAGAAGAAAGCTTAGAATGACCTATACCCA
This sequence comes from Fraxinus floribunda, assembly GCA_903798395.1. NCBI lineage: Eukaryota > Viridiplantae > Streptophyta > Magnoliopsida > Lamiales > Oleaceae > Fraxinus > Fraxinus floribunda. The sequence goes on along the minus strand of CAIGRS010035362.1, from coordinate 4,672 downwards.
ATATCGATTCAAATTGAACACAATCACACATGGATTAGAATAAGGAATAATAACAAGCTTAATGCTTAAAAGAGAATCTTAAATCGAAATTTGTGCGATTTAACCATTCTTACCTTATGTAGTGATTTAGAATGAGATCATGGAATGGCGGAAGAAATAGCTGACTAATCGTTAAATGGATTTTTTTCCTAGGAATAATTTAAATTACGAGGAAGTTGAAATGGAAGTTCCATACTAAATTGTAAATACTGGCATCCTATTAAAACCAAGGAATATATACCTGCATGCAATCCACACCAAAATAAATAGAATTTCCGAAAAAAACTTGCTAGTGGAGCAATACCTCCTAGGGATAAGAGACATTAGACTAAAGAGAGAGCAAAAAAGGATCTTTCGCGTTTAATTCTGCCGAGTCTCGAATGTTATCACTCCTGGTACGTAGACCAAATAATACAGTGCAAGAAGTTCCTATATTCATGATATAGAATAACATACTTCCTCCGTCCCATAAAGATAGGCTTGCTTTCATTTTCAAACGAATAATGCTATGGAACCCAGTGGGGTTGCATCCTCAGTCTATGTGGCTGTAAATAATAGGTTAAATGATATGTGAAATTAAATTTTTAATTTCACCTATCATTTCATGTCACATTAACGCCACATAGACTGGGGATGTAACTCCAGTGGGGATGAATAGCATTGCTCTTTGTAAATACATTAAGAAAATGTAATTAATGGTTTAAAATAGGAATAATTTAGATAAAACTTTCTATCCCATATCCATTTGCATATTGTTGATAACAAGACACATTAATAGGGACATTAAAAAACTAAAAAATCAACTATATTTTCAAAAAGGAAAGTGACCTGCTTGAAGTAAATGGTTTTCAAAGTATTTTTTAATGAACAGATGCATTACAATTATCTTAAAAATCTCTACGGTTGAGTAATTACTGGCATTGATATTACCTTTTAATCCCCATTCTTATTGCATCCTTTCAATTTAATGTTATCAATGTGATTCCTTTGCTAGTTAGGATTCTCTTTATTTTTGGATCTGAGCTCATGGCTATTTTATTTTTGCCTTTATACCCTAACAAGCTTTGAAGAACTCCCTCGTACATTTTGACCTCAAACACTAGTTTTCCGCATCTTTTATTGTCTTATTATTTTGTTGGCCAAGATAAATTTTAGCTTTTTGGAGCTTGTGATTCCTCCAATTTCTATACATCCTCTGACTTTATGTTTATGTTTGTATTGAGATATGAAAATTTACCGAGTAAAATATGCTAGTTTACCAATAAACTGATAGTAGGTGTCCCAAATGCATAGCAATTTATTATTCAACTTGGTTTTAATGTTCTAACTTATTATGGCAGGCCATTGCTGATGATTCAAGAGGGTCAGTGTTCCAGACAGCGGCAAATTCTTTAATGGATATGGAACGTTTCAAGCCCAGTTCGTCCGAACTACTTGTCACTGGGTTGCTTCAGCGACTGTCAAGGTGTACTATTTATATCTTAGTTCAATTATCCTTTGTTCAATGTAAGGTTACAGTAAATGGCAGATAGCACGAACTTCTGACTCGGAACTAAAATATGCAGCTCAAACGAAACGTCATTGAAGGAACTGCAGGAGCTTGCATCCCGTATCTTTGCAAAGGGAAAAACTGAAACGCCAGCTACAAATGCGGAAACTGAGAGCAAGAAAAAGCAGCAAAATAAGGAGCTTCATTCAAATGCCAATATGAGCCCACTTGCAAGGTTCTTGCTCTCGAGGTTCGTAAGAAAGCTGCTGACCGTTATCTATCTTGTAAAATAAATACATATTGTGCCTGTATTAGACCCAACAAGTACCTGATTAGACAACTAGAGCTTGTTTGGTTGTGCTTAAAAGTTTTCTAGAAAAGTAAATTTGACTTGCTTTTAGAATTCCAAATATGCTCACGAGTCATAATCAGATCGATATTGCCTTTGCATCTATAGTAAGTAAAGTTGTATAATGAATCAATATAGAATGCTGTGGCATGTTTTCGTAACTTTGCTCGGCTAATGTCACTAGAGCTCTTGCTTACAATAGTTTGGCGTACTGATAATCCATTTCCTCCGCTTTCAAATGCAGATGGCAAGGTCATGTTTCTCGGGATCTAAATACATGAAACATGAGGTTAGATAATTATTTTCGAATTATAATTTGGGTTCTTATTTTCAGATTTTAAATTGAATAAATGTAAATATCATTTAAAGAAACTGTAATTTATATTTCCAGTCATTTTTTTTTTCTTGGTCATATATTTTTCTGTTCTTTTCCTCTAGTTCAGGAAGTTGGTGTACATTTAGCTTTTGCAAGTTTGATTTATCTACGTGAGAATATAAAGGAAATTGCGGTTTTCAAGGTATTATTTTGGCTATGAATTGAATTTAGTACTTGTTTGGCATGGCTTTTGAAAAGTCAAAAAGGAGCTTTTGAGATTCAAAAGTTGCTATTGGAACCGTTTGGCTAATTTTATGAAAATATTTTTCTAGTTAGAAGAGTTTTTAGTTCAAGTTGGTTCAATGTGATTTCCTCTACAAGTACTTTCAGAATAGGAAGTTCTATTAATAATTAGTTTTCAGACAAAAATTAAAGTAACTTTCTCCAAAATTTCTTCTTCATGAATTAAAAGCAAAAATCATGCCAAACATGTCCTTAGCCAAGTTTTTTTACCATATAGATCATGAAAAAATCACTTTATAGCGAACATGGACAGTGTGATCTATCTCTGATTCGAGTAGGAACAATTATGGCTTGTTTGGCATGTATACTAGACAAGATTGAGTAATATTAAGAAGAAGAATGTTAAATTTATATTTTTTTTAATTGTCCAAATGCTGCACACCTATTTTGGTGATGCATGATAGCATTTGAGGTTTCTCCTCTTATGGTAGTTTGCAACCTCGTTTTGGTAAGCTTACCAGCGCGGCCTATGGTACCTCCCGCCACGGTCCCATGACTGGCCCCCCGGTTGATTTTGACATACCTAGCCCATGTTTTGGTCGAAATTTTAATTTCAGTCAAAATCAACAATTAATTATAACGTATTTTATGGAATTCACAATTTTTAAATCATACTTTTCATTAATTTTTTTAAAATCTACTAAAAATATGATTTTAATTCTCACTCAGAGGCCTAGTCTCTATCTCAACGATCATGTCCACGAACTTGATTGAAAATTGATAATTTAGCCACATGTAAGGTTTTAGTTTGGTTTGGTACTGCCGTAGATTTTAAGATATATAGCTTTATCTGGATTGAAGAAAAAAATTAGTTGCAGAAAAAATTATTTGTAAATTTTTATTACAGAATTTGAGTGTTTGGTAAACAAAATTCTACAGGGTAATTATATTCATAATATTCAGAGAACATTTTTTGTTTGACACCCCACCTTTTATATGGGCAACATTACATTTTCATTTTCTTGAAGTTCTAAACCTTTGCTCATTGTCCTACGAGTCCCCAATCTTTTTCATCCTTCTATTAATTGGCACATTCCATTTTGAATGATTGTTTCCATTAAGATTTTTGTTGGGAGGTATAAAAAGATTTATTATCCTTCATATTTTAAATAAGAAAATAATAAACACAAAAGTTTGACAAACATTTTCCACTCATTTCAAAGTACGGTAATGAAGTCCTTTTGGACAAATGCTATCGTCAATGAAAAGATATGTTAATGCACGAAAATGTAGATGATTAGAATGCGACTAAAAAAATTGGGGATTCAAGTGCACCAATGAGCAAATGTCCTACCTTTGGTACAATTAAAATGTGGTATAACAAAAAATCGTAAAGTAAATATAGTTATATTGATACAATACTTAGCCCCTGTTTGACCACCTTTAAAACAAAATTATTTATTTCTCATATTCATTTTCAATCAAATATTTACATAATAATATATTTTGTACGTAAATTTAAACTTTTTAACCACATATTTTTCAAAAAATCACTACTCAAAACATAATTTTTACACAATAATTACCATCAAACAGGTGCTTAATTGTTGTGTCGTATACAATTGCTAAAAGGTTAAATATGTTGACCCTCCATTTTGACAATTGCATCCAAGATCTATAACCTTTCCTCACACTATCATAACTAAGTTATCAACTTTTTACCATCGCATTTTGTCTTGATGAGGTTTCTGTCCAAAAAATTTATCAAGTGGGAGTAAAAAGATTTGTTTTAAGTAAGCCAAAAATACAAAATTGTAAATAAAACACATTGTCTATATTCTAAAGTACGTTAACACAATGTCACATGAAAATCGTCATTAAGGACAAGATGGGTGGTTAATAAATGAAAAGTTAACGATAATAATTAGATGAAAAATGTTGGGAACGTAAACATGACAAGGAATTAAGGTTAAGGACCTATATTGCAATTAAATAACACGCCTTTCCTTGCCTTGCTCTGCTCTGTAAATGAATTAAGCTTTGATTTTTTAACACCGAAATCTCAAATCTTCCAAAGAGCCCTTCGGAAAATTGTTAGATTGCTTATTAAAATTTGATTTAAAACAAATAAAGAAGGAAAAAAAACTCCACAGACACATCCCAACAATCTTTATCTACGTCCAAAGGAAAATCAAAATCTGCAATAGGAATCTAGAACGATAATTCCACTCTCCCT
>CAIGRS010035355.1:0-13506 GCA_903798395.1 Fraxinus floribunda | reverse complement strand
ACTTCTGTTTGTGTTTCATACTTACCTATGAGAATACTGTATTTTTTTAATTTGATTGCTTTGGGAGATGAATAATTATGTGAATTTTGGTGGGTTGGTGATTATTATATTTTTCAGGATGGAATAAAAGTTTTTAATTGATTAATTTAATGGAGTTTGATAGAATATAATCATATCATGTCCTATAATATCTAAAAATGCTCATACTATGTTGGGCAGTATGGCAAAGGGGTCTGGGAATCAGAATCTGAAAAATATCCCTTGCGATTCCCCAATTCCTCACTGCCAAAAGCTATGTATGAAATGTTCAGTCCTCAGGGCAATCTAGGACTCGCTGAGGTTATGAAGTCTTTAACTATTTTACATTTTGCATCTCTTGGTATAAATGAATGCAAACTTTCATTATCTTCTCGTAAGTTTTTATTATCGTATTTCCAACATTCTAAGAGCTTATCACTCTGAATTAAATACATAAATAGCATAACACTGGGCTGTGGAAAACTTTATAATTGCTATGTCGTTATCTATTCTCTAAATATTTATATCTTATAAACACAAGAAATGTTACCTTTTGAGTAATTAATGTTAGCCTAAAGGGGTATAAGTATTTGTTGCATGATAAGAATAAATGGATTCCCAATGCTTTCATACTACTTCCATCATCGCGACGCTCTTCTTATTGTAATTATTTGTTGTGACCCTGAGGAGTTGCTCAATTGGTCAGGCCTTGGGTTTGCTCTCCAAGGTCACCAGTTCGAGTTCCCTCAGAATGACTGAAGTGAGTACCGGCTGTAAACTTCAGGGCCCCGTGGGATTAGTCGAGGTGCGCGCAAACTAGCCCGGACATCCATGGTTATAAAAAAAAAAATTATTTGTTGTTCTCTTGATTTCCTCCCTGTGGATCGACCTTGGACTCTCCGAGAATTATTACTGTTGAACAATCTAAACTTGGATTGCAACAACAATAAATGAATATTGCTTTCCAGAGCTGTGTCCAGTGAGACAACTCTGTGTAATTTGGGATGGATTCTGAATACTTCTTCTCTTCAGACCCTTTTAAGGTTTTTTGAACCTTGGGGATTATGACTTCTTGAATGCGTTTCATTTGTATTATGAACAGCTTGTTTGGTCATTGTTAATTGTTGTCACTTAGAATATCACCTTAGTATAGATTATTGATACTACGTTATGAGCTCTTAAACTTTAAATTCAATTTTTGAATGCATACAAGTAGATTTACCGGTCAATTAGCAATAATCAACGGAAGATGATATCAAAATGGTGACCAGTTACTTGTCATGGTCCTCATGGATAAGCATTGATGTGCTTGACTTCCTCCCTTCCCCCCTCCCTCACTACACGTGTCTTGAGTGTAAATAAGTATCACCAACCTAATCAATAAAGAAGGAAGAAAGAGATGAAAGATAATTTGCTTATTGTGAACTATACAACAAAGACAAAATAAAATAGAGTCTAAGCCTACATACTGATGAAATGAAAAATAAACACTCTATTGCTTTTTTCTGCCAACAAAGACAAAATAAACTAGAGCCCAAGCCTACATATTGGTGCCTTTTATGAGATTCTTTATTAGACCCAATAGTCATTCCATATATTTGCTGTAATTTGGAACTTGATCACGTAACATGGACTTCTAGCTGTCCCTTCTTTTGTTTTCCAAATAAATACAGCATATACTCTTTTGAGCAAAAGTGGTGTATCTTTCGCACAAAATAGCACATCTTAAGTGAAACTAAAGTAAAAAATATCTGTACGGCCTTTATACTAGGTTTTATTGATATCTATGCTTAGAAATGGGAAAAACATAAGGATCCAAGGTGCTCACTCTGTCTGTTTTTGATATATTTGTTAGTGCTGAGAGTACAACCATGGAATTGATATATCTAGTGCTTGCTTATTAAAAAATTGTAGCTTGATGTAACTTTCGTATCCTCAGTTACTGGTAAATTAGTACATTGGCTAGTTAAATTTGGGGTACTTTGTGGTAAAATTTTTTGATGGACTTGTAATTATTGTATAAGAAGTAATGAGTACTATATTTTCTTTTAGCTTCCATTATGCATATTCAACTCTCATCCATGAAATAATGAAGATGTTGCACTGACTCTTATTAGTTTGATGACAATGATAGAACAAGGAGGAATTGGAAGCCTAATGTGCAGGAGAAACGGCTTTTCAGCTACATTCTTGATCGCCACATTCGTGTTAAGGTAACCACTCATGCTATCCGCTGTATAGATAAAGCAGGCGGGATAGATGAGTACTTGCTGAAAACTCCGTACCACAAGATGGACACCGAGATGGGCCTCTTCTGGAAAGCTAAAATTGAAAAGATGTACGAAAAACTTGGGGAGATGGAGGTAGTTTTCTTCACACCCGAGGATGAGGATCGTTTAGAAGAGCAATTTAGAGAAATCAAATTAGCTGAACGAGCAGCACGTAGGGATGCCAGGAGAAAAATGTACGGTTGGTCCAGCAAAAACGACGGTGGAGCAGATGCTGAAGGAGCACAAGAAGAAACTTCTGGCAGCGAAGGAGGAGGCCCGCATGCTGACATTCATGTGCAGATGCTGGCTAATGCTTGAGCATATGCCTCATCTATTGTAATGTTGTTGGTCTCGCGTCATAGGGGCTGCTAAATTTTTGTAGCTTGATCTCCTTCGATTTTTCCCCTTACGTGTTATTGCCTTGAATTACAGTTTTGGTTTCTAAATTACTGCCTTAATATATATGAACAAATTGCTTAGTTTCTACTGTAACATTTGACCAAGCATTTGCCTGTACATGGGCATGGCCTGCATGATAGGCTCGGTGGTATTCAAAATAAGAATGAGTTAGCAGGGTTCAAGTAATTTGTTCTGGCCTTGTTCGAGAGATCGGCTAATATTTGACAATTACTTGCTTGGTTTGAATTAGACAGTTGTTGAATTTTATTCAATACAGTGTAGTAAAAGTATTGAAATGGTATTACCAATAATCTCCACAGGAGCATTCTCCATTTTCAAACTTGTGGAACCTATTAGCATCTCTAACGAGAAACGGTTTCTCCAAAATCTTGGACAAACCTTTAATGAACTCGTGACAATCCCCACAAATTCTCAAGTTCTTGAAGATCGTAATGGGCTGTCCTTTCTTCTTTATCCTGCCACAAACTAAAGCCAAACCAATAGCCAATTTCTCGCTATGAACTCTCAAGTTTTCCTCCTTTGATTCCTCTTCTACATCATGCAGCGCAAATCTCACTTCATATGCATAACCCATTACTTCTTTCATTTTCTTCTCCATTTCTTTCAAAATTTCGTGGATTTTTTGAGTAAGCGGATGTGTTTCGTCGCCGTTGTAGAAAAAGTGCATCTCCTTATCAATCTCAACCCAGCTACGCCCAGCTTCCTTCTTCAAACCCTTAGCTTTCACTAACCCTCTCAATCTCTCACACTCTTTCCAGTAGAGGGCATCGGCAAAAACATTCGACAACAAAACATAGTTTACGGGATTTTCACCATCCAATCTCAAGAGAATCTCGCCTACTTCTCTTCCTATTTCGACATCTTTATGTACTCTACAAGCACTAAGTAATGTTTGCCATATTCCTATATTAGGTCTTAGTGGCATTTTCTGTATGAGGTTCTTGGCTTCTTTTAACCGTCCTGCTCGACCAAGGATATCAACCATGCAAGCATAATGCTCGACTCTAGTTTTTATCTGATAACTATTACACAATTGCGTGAAGTATCTCTGGCTTTCTTCAACAAGTCCCGAATGGCTACAAGCCGAGAGCAAAGCCAAGTAGGTTACATGGTCAGGCTCAATATTATCCTGCTGCATTTTCTCGAAGAGATCAATTGCTTCATTACCAAGACCATACTTCCCGTATCCCGTTATCATAACCGTGTAGGAGATTGCATTCTTCTCCGGCATATCGACAAAAAGCCGTTCAGCCTCCTCCATCAAACCACATTTGAGATACATATCCACAATTGAATTTGCTACCGATGTTTCTAAACCTGAGGGGGTTTTGATGGCATAGGAATGCATCTGCTTTCCTGACTCCACAAGAGCAAAATCCGCAAAGACACTGATCATGCTGGAAAGAACAAATCTATCAATGGGAATGCGACTCTCCTGAAGCTGTCTGAACAAGTCCATTGCCTCTGATAAGTTTCCTTCTTGAGAGTATCCTATTATTAGTGTCGTCCAAGATACCACACTTTTCGTTTCCAATTGATCAAACACCTTTCTTGCTTGAAACAAGTATCCACATTGGGCGTACAGATCAATAAGAGCACCGGAAATAATGTTTTGAACTGGAATTGGGCATCCTCTTATAATCAGAAAGGCATGAATTTGTGTTCCCTCTTGAAAAGCTCCAAGTCCACGACAAGCCTTTAATGTGCTCGTAAATGTATACTCATCCGGTATCTCTCCTTGCATTTTCAACTCCTTGAATAAACGCAAAGATCTATCACACATATCTTCGAAAAGGGAATACCCTGATATCATCGTGTTCCAAGTTATCAGACTCCTAACCGGCATATCATGAAACATCCGTTCAGCTTCATTGATTTTTCCACATTTCGAGTACATATCAATGATTGAATTTCCCACCACAGGATACCCTTCAAATCCACTTTTAGTACACAAACCATGAATCTGCATCCCGTTTCCCAGAACATCCAAAAATGCACACGCCTTGATATTTGTAGAGAAAGTATATTCATTAGGCCTCACACCGGAAAATCCCATGTGACGAAAAAGTGATAAAGACGCCTTGGCATTGCCCCCTTGTAAATATCCACACATCAATGCTGTCCAAGAAACAACATTTCTTTCAGGCATTCTATCAAACACTGCATAAGCATTGCTCGTTCTGCCACATTTTCCATACATATCTATGAGATCGTTATTTACCATCAAATCAGACCCGTAATCCTTCCTTACAACAGCTCCATGAACCTCCTTCCCTTGATCGAGAAACAAATTTCTAGAACATTTTCTTAAAAGCTCTGCTAATTTTTGTCTCTCACTCATCAGTAAAACTACAGTTCGGAGCATAATCAACAAAAAGACTAAACATAAGCTTTAAACATTGCCTCTATACTTCAAAATTTCACCCCATCTTCAGATTTCATCATGCCGGATCACAGAAGTTATTCTTATTTAAATTACCTGGAACAAGGTTTGATCTTGACGCTATTTGGTTCCAAAAAAGGAAACTTTGACACATTTGAGAGGAGTTAGTGGCCCAAATGTTGAACCGACGAGCCCCTACTCACACAGTGAGTCGCAGTGACTACTGTTTAACAAAAACACACAGATCTCCTGAGTTGTAAGAACGTGTATGGCGGCATAACGTGCCTAGTGCTCGAAGCCGGAAGGTCCAAAGAAAGTTGGTGACTGATGACAAGGCAATTACGTGGTATTAAATAATAGATTCATTTAAATACAAATACATCATCCATTTAATTCAACCCATCAAGTGTGATCGCATATTGTTACAAGAGAGTGAATTTTTTCTCAGAAAAATATTGGATCTTGGAAAAAGATTTAACCTTTGCAGCAGTCATCTCAATGGCAGCAAAAGTTGGAGTCTTGACAATCAGAGGATTGGAAGATATGTTCATACCCATGTTAAGAAAATGCAATAAAATGGGACAATTGAAAAGAATTCAAGCCCAAATGGTGAAGTTTTCACTGTCACAAAGCAATTTCTTGGCGACTAGGATGGTAGATATTTGTGATAAAAATGGAGAAACGGAGTATGCAAGTCTGGTATTCAAACAAGTTGTTGAACCAAACATTTTCTTGTACAATGCTATGATTAGAGCCTATACACACAATCATGTGTATATAGTGACCATCAATGTGTATAAGCAAATTCTAAGCCATAAAGGATTTGAAGAGCCCATTTTGCCTGATAGATATACGTACCCTTTTGTTATTAGATCTTGTGGAGGACTTCTGAATGTTTCTTTAGGGAGGCAAGTCCATGGGCACGTGTTTAAATTTGGGTTGAAGTGTACAAATGTGATAGAAAATTCATTGTTGGATATGTATGTTAAGTGTGATGAAATGAGTAATGCTCATATGGTGTTTGAGGAAATGACTGAAAGGGATGTGATTTCTTGGAATAGTCTCATTACTGGGCACATAAAGTTGGGTCAAACGAGAAGAGCCAGAGCATTGTTTGATGAGATGCCTAATAAGACTATTGTTTCGTGGACAACAATGATTTCTGGGTACACGAAAATTGGGTACTATGGCAATGCATTGGATGTTTTTCGGGGAATGCAGATGGTGGGGATGCAGCCTGACTGGATCAGTTTAGTTGCTGTTTTACCAGCTTGTGCTCAACTGGGAGCTCTAGAGCTCGGAAAATGGATTCATTTTTATGCTGATAAAAGTGGGTTTTTGAAGAAGACTTGTGTATGCAATGCATTGATGGAAATGTATGCAAAATGTGGGTGTGCGAACCAAGCTTGGCAGTTGTTTAGTCAGATGCCAGAGAGGGATGTTATCTCGTGGAGTACTATGATTGCTGGGTTAGCAAATCATGGGAGAGCCCTCGAAGCCATTGAATTGTTTCTGGCAATGCAGAGGAAAAATGTTGAACCAAATGAGATCACTTTTGTTGGCCTTTTATCAGCTTGTGGACATGCTGGTTTACTCGACGAGGGACTGAAGCACTTCGACTCGATGAGAGATGAGTATAATATTGAGCCAGGAGTTGAGCATTATAGCTGTTTGGTCGATCTTCTTGGGCGTACAGGGCATCTTGATCGAGCTCTTGAACTCGTAAAGAGCATGCCAATGAAGCCAGATGCAGCAATATGGGGTTCTTTATTGAGTTCCTGCAGAACTCACCGTCGTCTCGAGATTGCAGTTATTGCAATGGAAAATCTCTTAGAACTTGAACCCGAAGACACGGGGAACTTTGTTTTACTTGCAAATATTTATGCAGATCTTGGTAAATGGGATGGTGTTTCAAGAATGAGGAAATTCATTAGAAGAAAAAGCATGAAAAAAACACCAGGCTGCAGTTTGATCGAGGTTAACAATGTGGTTGAGGAATTTGTATCAGGTGATGATTCGAAGATATTCTCCAAAGATGTATATCAGATATTGGAGTTACTGGCTTTGGATCAGACCAGAGGAAGTGATCTGATTGAAACTATGTTTGAGGATCAAGGTTGGTTTGCATTTCAATAGAGTATCAGTCGTTTTTATCGTTTGCTTTGTCACAATCTAGTTATGCAGAAGTCATCCTTAGAACCTTAAAATCAGACGGTAAGGGGAGAGTGCTCAAGTGGTTCTATAAGACCACAAGTTAAGCACTAACTTAGCACTACAAAACAAATAGTCATTACATTTTACTTCTCCTTTGAAAAAGTGGTGCTAGTGGTACATCAAGTGAGCCATAACGGTGTCCATAATGGACACATGGCTCCCCCTATTGGAGGGTGTGCCTCCCTTGATGTACAAGAAGAATTATCCTCTTTGAAAACTGGCGTCACCACAGCTCATATACTGAGCTGTGTACAAGAAGAATTATCCTCTTTGAAAACTGGCGTCACCACAGCTCATATACTGAAAGTAACCCTTTCCAAGTCATCCCGTCTGTGATGAGGATCATCTCCGGAAGGGTACAGATAATGGCTTCTTTTGTCTAGGGTTCTTGTGTCTCTGATCAACCATACTGAATAGCTCGGCCTTTTGAATAAACTCGTGGTTATTTAGAGAGAGAGCAAAGCAAGGGTTCAGACATTTTTTCGATGATATATGGAGAATCTAACTGATGTCTCCATGGGTTTGTACATATTGACAGAAGATATCACAGCTCGAATTTTCTTCAACAGACATGCCCCGACTCAGTATAGCACTCGAGGCAAATGGAGAACTTTTTGGGTTCACTCAGAATTATGATTCTTCAAAGAGGAATTTTATGCTGAAACTTGGAACATTTGACATGGGATTGTATTCCACTATTCCTATCGAAGAATAAAATGCAAGTGCCAGTTTCTATATAATAAGTGGAAATGACTAGACCTTGATCTTTAAAAGAATTTAACATGAGGTATGTTAAACTCCATCTAGTTTTAACATCGTCGACATTTTATTTTCTCTAAACCTTAAGTTCGACATGCTTCGACAAATTTCCATTACAAAAGTGCACTCAGTTCTAGTAGTCTAGAGCGACNATGTTAAACTCCATCTAGTTTTAACATCGTCGACATTTTATTTTCTCTAAACCTTAAGTTCGACATGCTTCGACAAATTTCCATTACAAAAGTGCACTCAGTTCTAGTAGTCTAGAGCGACCTAGAGATACGAGTCACCGTCAATGAGCAATTTATCTCAATTGAATCCATGGAAGGAGTTAGAGATGACAACAGGATTTTAAATCCCTGCCCAATTTACCATTTGGGGTGAGGTGGGGCAATGCCAAGTGGATCACGGGCGGAAAATTTTGTCATTCCTAAAATATGTTTCATGCTTGAAAAAAATCAGTGTGTAAGGGAAGGAGATGTTCTTGTGGATGGAATCCAATAAATCAAGGTCATGATTGATTTAAGATTACACTTAAGTTTTACTACATTGAGAACTCTGAATCCTCCTTGGAGAGGTCTTTAAGAGCCCCCTTCGTAATAAGGAGCTAGTAGGACTTCAAGTCAATATGTTTTAGAATTTGTATTTGAAAAAGAAAGGAAAATTATTGATGTAATGAAAAATATTATTTTATTCAAGAATTTATGATTGAAAATGAGTAGAAGAATGAAAATAAAAATTTTAATGTGTACCAAACAGGGACTTAAGCATTGTTTGTATCATCTCATCGAGTCATTTTCTCAATTCTAGAAGTGTTGTCGTTTAAAACCTCTTGCTTTAAATACATGGCGTGTAAAGTGTTTCAAAATAATTAATTTGGTTCGAGGACTGAACTTATGGTCTAAACTCTAAAGTGAAGTCGTCGTAATTATGCTTGATATGAAAAAGAAAAACAACTTTATTTATGTGATTGGAGGGCTAATTTTATAATAGAGATGATCATTACGAACGAGGAATTATTTTATTCGATGGAATATTTCGTTTCTCGTGATATGACATGCCCAAATAAAAATAAAATAGTGGAATAGGAAAATTAAAAACAAAACAACAAAAGTTAAGGAAATACAAGGAAATGGCCGATTCACCCGACAATATTTTCATAACGGCCTTTAACTATGAAAAGAAAAAAAAAAAAGTTAGAAACTAAAATGATTTAAGTTCAATACCAAAATCCAAAAATACTATCATCTTCAACCAAGTGTTTGAGTGGAGAGGAAAAAATGAAATTTCAAAATTACTCACACAGCCTAATAGTCGGGATCCAATTGAAGAAGTCATTATCACAGTCAACCCAACGTCGTCGACCACACAATCCGATCGTTATCTTCAACAATGTTAGTTTTTGGGGATTATTAGATTGATTTTTCATCTATTATGTTTCAAAAATTTGTGGATTAAACTGTTATATGTAATGTTTAATCTTCATTATTTAGATAGATTATTGGGTGTATTGATGATTTATGTGTTTATTTTGAAATTTGAAACCTTATTCTCGTCGATAATAGTGATTTCTCGCCATTTTCAATGAGAAAATAATCTGCATGGCCACTGTGTGATTACAATCGATTGGGTAACCGACTTTTTTTTATTCATCACTTGTTTTTTCATCATTTTTTTTCAATTTAAAATTATTAAATAAAATAGTGGAATAGGAAAATTAAAAACAAAACAACAAAAGTTAAGGAAATACAAGGAAATGGCCGATTCACCCGACAATATTTTCATAACGGCCTTTAACTATGAAAAGAAAAAAAAAAAAAGTTAGAAACTAAAATGATTTAAGTTCAATACCAAAATCCAAAAATACTATCTTCTTCTACCAAGTGTTCGAGTGGAGAGGAAAAAATGAAATTTCAAAATTACTCACACAGCCTAATAGTCGGGATCCAATTGAAGAAGTTATTATCGCAGTCAACCCAACGTCGTCGACCACACAATCTGGTCATTATCTTCAACAATGTTAGTTTTTGGGGATTATTAGATTGATTTTTCATCTATTATGTTTCAAAAATTAGTGGATTAAACTGTTATATATAATGTTTAATCTTCATTATTTAGATAGATTATTGGGTGTATTGATGATTTATGTGTTTATTTTGAAATTTGAAACCTTATTCTGGTCGAAAATAGTGATTTCTCGCCATTTTCAATGAGAAAATAATCTGCATGGCCACTGTGTGATTACAATCGATTGGGTAACCGACTTTTTTTTATTCATCACTTGTTTTTTCATCATTTTTTTTCAATTTAAAATTATTTTTAATTAGTTTCTATTTATAATGAAATTTAATTCTTTCAATTTTAATTAAATAATATTTATATTCTTTATTAATTTATTTTTTTCAATTTTAATTAAATAATATTTATATTCTTTATTTAATTTTTATAATTTCCTTTTGTTTAATTTGTTTTGTTTTAATTATGATTTGTTTTGAAAACAGTTTTAAAATTTCTTTAATTATTTTGTTCATTCTATAAATAATATATTTTTTAATTCTTTTCTATTTATGATAAATTTAATTTTTTCATTTTTAATTAAATAATATTTATATTATTTATTTAAATTTCATAATTTCCTTTTATTTAATTTGTTTTGTATTTATTATAAATAGTTTTAAAATTTCTTAATTGTTTTCTTTATATTATAAATATTTTTTAAATTTAAAAGTCTTTTTAATTCTTAATTTTATACTTTTTATTATGTTTTTTTAATTTTTTTTCTTGTTTTTTTCCTTTTTAATTCGATTCGCTTAATTTTTTGAGATTATGCTTTATTTCATTATCTTTTTGAATGATGGAGTACCATCTAGATGAGGAGTTGAGAAGGATGGCGGGAAATTGTACTTGGAATAGCAGCTTTGATAACTTCACTATTGTATTGGAGTTGATGTGGCATCTGTATCAGTTGAGAGAGAGATGCAATACTTTCAGAAATATTACTATGTTGGCTGCTTAGGTAAATCGACGACGTTACCCTCCACTTTGACCTCGAGAGCAAAGTTGCTACTTTCTCCATATTTGAGTTTGCCCTGATGATTGGAGGGGAGTGCGACCACATGTTGGACAAATTGAATCAATGACTTGTCTACATCCTTGAGAGTGTTGTGAAGTGTCATTACAAAAAGACTGCGATTGACATTTTTCATTTAGAAGTTGTTGACAACATCGATGTCTTCAACAACTATTCATAGGGTCGGAGATGTTTTGAGGACACTGTACACGTTTTCACCAAATCACACTTGAAGCCCAAGGGGTCCATGCGTAAGTATGATACTTATGGATTGTCTCTGACAATGCAAGTAAATGTTTAACATAATCAATGTTAATAATAATTGCATGTGTTACAGATCTAGGCATATGAGATTGTCCCCCTCTTTGGTAACCGGTTTGCGAGGCGAGAGGAGACACATGGTCCTCAAATGCATCATGGCGAGCATCCTGAGAAAACGATGTCAGCCAGCAAATAGTTATCAGCTCTCCTTGACGACCCTCGAGTGAGTATTATACATTTGAAATTTATATTGTATGTCATTTCAAAATTTCATCACGTGATTATTAATTAGTTGAAATGTCAATATGTCAGTTTGAAATCCTAACTGAGTTGACGATGTCAACGACGGAGGAGTGTTGAGATTTTGTGCATGAATTAGTCGCTCCGCATACTCAACGCGACTAAATGTCCAATTCCATCATGAACCAATATTGAGAATGTGAATTGCATATAATTTATTGATCATTGTTTTGTATGAGTTAACATATTTTAATTAAGCTAATAATTTCCAATATTGTTATTTGTGTAGGAGCGCGATCCAGTTGAGCAACGATCACCTCCGCCAATAAGATCTTATTATCTTCAATATCCAGACATTTCCCCGTGGATGTTCTGCACATAGTCAGAGTCATTATTTCGATGATATGTATGTTCCCTGGCTGGATTTATGGCAGAGGAGGTAGACACATTACGAGATGAGGTATGGGCAACACAACTAGAGTAGAGATGGCCACGAGGCGGGGCACCCCCGTCCCGTCCCGTCCCGCCATGTCACTCACCCACCCCTTCCCGCCCTGTGCCCCGCCTCGCCTTAGACGGGGCGGGGCTCGAGCGCGAGCCGCACCATCCTCGCTCCCTGCCCTGTTTTTCGCCCCGTTTATTTTTTTTATTTTTTTCAGTTAACTAATTTTTTATTTTATTTATTTTTGTAATTTTTAATTAATTTTTTTTATTTTTCACAGGGCGAGTTCGAGGCGAGGCAGCGTGCCCCGCCCCGTGACCCAAGACAAGGCTACAATCCCCATCGAGGCGGATTTTTTTCACCTCATTCGGGGTGGGGCAAATTTTTTTGTCATCTCTGGATTAGAGTTGAGCAACAATGTATCAAATTTATGCCATGATATTGCAGTGGTATGAGGACTTATAGCATACCTTCAGGATGAGGTCGCAATGCTCTGAGACGATATAGCATGCAGTCGAGTGGGTGATAGAATGGGTGACGTAGAGGGTGATGGAGAGGATGACAGAGATCGAGGTCACGCACTGTTATGGCCAAATGTGGTGTATTAGAATCATTTTTGTTATCTGTAGAGAGGGGCCGATCGTACGGTCGTTAACAGCCGTTTGGTTATTAATAGCCAGCTATTTTAGCTATTAATAGCTTGTTGCCAAAGACTGTTAACAGCTGACATTTAAGACTGGTTGAAATCATTGCCATAAATATACATATAGATCAATTTTTTCTTGTTTATGCTTAAAAAAATTTATCTACATGTTAATTTATGTCGAAATAAGATTTATCGATTAAAAACGTATAGTAATTTAAATATACATAAATATATTTATCGAATCGAAGTATAAAAAAAAAAATTTAGGTTTTGATCAATTTCTGAGGTACTGATGTTGAAACATATGATAAATGAGAGAGTTTTATTTGTGTTTGATTAAACATATATAAAATGTTAATTGACTTTGAAATTTTAAGTTAAAAGTGTTTGTTTTTTACCTATTACTAAAAGGGCAGTATTGTCTTTTAAATAAAACAATAATTTATGTTGACCCCAAAAAATGAACTCAACAGATACCGAGCACACTCTTGCCACGTCAAGTACGAATCCGACGCGTTTCGATCGGAACGATAATGGTAGTCTAGCTGGAATGGATGTGGGAGACACTTTCCGGCAAGAGACGAAGACATTCAGGCACCCTTTTTCTATACAAAGTGAGGTTATTTATACTACTTAGATCGCTGTGGTGATCGTTGGATCAAAGCCACGTGGCAATTAAAATAGTGATAAGTCACTGATAGTCCTTGATAGTGGATCAAAGTGAAAATTAAAGAATTTAATCAAATCAAAGTAACCACAAAAGTTATTTGAAATAGTGATAAG
>CAIGRS010035336.1:0-11073 GCA_903798395.1 Fraxinus floribunda | reverse complement strand
TGAGTAAATTCAAATAGTCATGTAGTCATATCAATTATTAAGATATAATTATGACAAGGTCCATATTCTTTACAAAAACTGCAAATGGATCCCAAATTTCATTGTTTTTTGTCTTTAAAATGGGCTAACAGGTTTTTAAGTGATTTTGGCTTTAAAATTAAAATTATTGAATGATCTGATTTATTTAACTAAGTTGTTAATTTGTTTAGAAAAAATAAAATAATTTAATTAATTCAATAAAAAAATAAAAAATTATTTAGTTTCGATTCTTATTCAGATCTTCGGTTCTTGGTCTAGACCCGAGACCCAACCCAAACACATCGATTCTCGATTCGGGTACCCGTTCGGGTATTTAACTTATGAAGAACCGTTCGGTTCGGTTCGGTTCGGTTCGAGTTCGGGTTCGGTCCGATTCGGTTCGGGACTTTTGTTCAGCCCTAATATGTAGGATAAATGTTTGGAAATTTTTCAATAAATCAAATTTTTCACTAGTTTATAGTTCCAAGTATGTTACTTTGACATTAAATATTTCATTCAATTCTACTGCGACTCCTTGCGAGTGATGGATCTACGTAGAAAAGAACTAAGATGAAGCTCAAAGGTAGCGCTCAAGTAAAATATATTATTTCTCTAGCAATCTTTACTTTCATCTCCCAATAGAAATTGATCAAGTCCAGGTTTTTGTCTAGCATCAACAGCAGCAAGCTTCATAGACAAAAACTTCACGAAAAGAAATTCATCTTTCAAATCAGTATTAGGGTCCGTTTGATTCAAAAATGAAATTTGGATGGAAAGAAAACGAATTATAGAGAATTAAATTATTTAGAACTTGTTTTAATGAGAATTGTAAATTAATTGTGTTTGATTGATATAATTTTTCAATTGAAAAATGTTAACATTTTCTATCTTTTGGTGTTCGTTTGGATTTGTTTCTAATGAAAATTGTCAACTAAAGGGATAAAATTTCATACAATTGGGGATATAATTTGTTTAGATTGCCAAAAAAATTTGGAAAATTTTTGTATTCGTTTGACTTTATTTTACATGAAAATTATCAATTTAAGGGATAATTTCTTTTACAATTGGGGATAGATTTTGTTTCTATTACCAAAAAAAATATGAAAAATCAAAAATCACCTAAAAGGTGGGAATTGAAATTTAACTAAAACCAAGAAAAGGGGTCACATGATGTGACGGCAAAGGTAGAAAATCAATTCTTGAGAAAAAAAAATGTGACATCAAACATGACAAAAGTGAGAAATTGAATTTTAATGGGAAAAAAAAAGGGGCGTATCAAACAGCCCTTAGGCCCCGTTTGATAGGCCTTAAATTCCATGGAAGATGGAAAACTTCCCATCATTTTCCAACTTTTTGGCTGTTTGATAAGATATATTTTCCAGGCAAAACATTTTCCCAATTCCCAGCACGTGACCCTCTTTTCCTCATAATCCTGAAATTGGTTTTTCCATGGTTGAGCAGGTTTTTTGTTTTCTTTGCAAGTGGGAATTGCAACCAAATTCATCCACTACACCGACACCTTCTACTCCAAATTCATCCAATATGCTGCTAGACAAACCACTGGATTTCCACACAGTCAACATGTCCTCATCACTCTTCAATTCCATACCAAAAATCGGACATAACACCTCCAAAATCAGACGAAATTCGGACTCAAAATCAAGCCTTCACGCACGGTTTCAACACCAATTCCGGCCAACCCTCTGACACCGACGACCATACTTCATTACAGGCCCTAATACTCATCAAGGAGAGCAATTTCATGGTCCCATATCATCAAGAAACGATTTATAATGGATTCCAAATTCATCCAGTATGCCGCTGGACAAACCACCGGATTTCTACACCGTCAACATGTCTTCATCCCACTCTTCAATTCCATACCAAAAATCGGACATAACATCTCCAAAATCAGACGAAATTCGGGCTCAAAATCAAGCCTTCACGCACGGTTTCAACACCAATTCCGGCCAACCCTCTGACACCGACGACCATACTTCATTACAGGCCCTAATACTCATCAAGGAGAGCAATTTCATGGTCCCATATCATCAAGAAACGATTTATAATGGATTACAAAATTGGAGACTAAAAAATCTGCCCGATTTTCAACTCCTTAATGTTGGATCCCGTCGTTGTTTCCTAGGCCAAACCTTCGAGCGATTAACTGTGTAAGTATGTAGAGATTTGGGTTTCACGCCCAAGCTCCAAGACGGTTCCGAACCCAATTTCTCGAGTGTAATACCCAATCTAGCTCTAAGGAGTACTATCCTTAACTGGTGTAAGAAATCCGGGTTGGAGCTTCGGAACCCACCGGAGTATTTGGAAATTGAGTCCATTGTTACCTCTTTGATGGCGGCAAGTCAAAAGATTTAGGATTTCGGAAAGGGAATTGTTGAAGGGAGTTGAGGAAAATGGAAATGGAGGATTCAGTGATGGTGAAGAAAATGAAAATGGTAGGATGATGTTTTTATTTTGGTTGAATTGAAATTGAAATGGAAATGGGTTCAGTGATGGTGATGAAAATGGAAAATGGGAGGATACAATTTATATGGAAAACAAAACCAATTAAATATCAAAAGATGGAAAATCTCAATATTTTCTAGGTGGAAAATTATACCAATCAAATGCAACTAATTGACATTTCCCGAGAAAATAAGTTTTAGACAATTATTTTCCCTGGACTTCGTTTTCTTTCCACCCTATTTTTCATCTTACAATCAAACAGACCCTACATGAAAAACCCTAGCAATTGCAACTGGACCCAAGCCATGTGATCCCTCTCTAAAGTTAAATCAGCGGTCATGATTTATCCTTTTGAAACCAATTTTGGCCCAAAATCTGTATGGAACTTTATTTTTGGTGCCCCTAATTTACACTTTCCAAGTGCGCGGTGCTCTGTATTTGAAGAGTTTGACGGCTCAGATTCGTTGTCTGGTCTGCCACGCCAACAACTGCCATTCCCTCCCATCTCTAAAGTTAGTAGGACACATGGTCTCTTGCTTTGTCCTTAAATTTTCTCCATAAAGGATAGATGGGAAAGGGTCTTCAAAACTTGCATAATGGACTTCTATGGTGTCATTGTGGAACTTAGCGTCGGTTTGAAAAATCTAAAATTACTTCTGAAAATAAGAAATTACTTTTAAATATGTTTGAATAATTTTCTGAAGTTGTTTTGTGTGATTAGAATTTTTTTTTAGAGAAAGTTGGTCGAACATAACTTTCTCAAAAAATTCTTCTAAAGAAGTATAAGCAAAAAGAAGTCATGCCAAACAGACTCTTAATATGTGTATCATGGAATTATTAAAATATGTGAAGTCGTTCGAGTTCTTACATAATTCATGCAATAGGTTAGTCGTAATCTACTGTTTTGACCATTGAGCACGACTCTAATGGCTTATGGACATATACCTTGAGCAAAATCTTAAAAAAAGCAAGGAAGTAAGGTAGGTTTCTTCTTCCTTTGCATATAATTATGCTTCACAAGGTGAGATGAAAATAAAGATATTCAAGACTTGCACGATGGGCATCTTTATTGGTATGGTGGGTTGGGACATAGGAATTTAGGATGTGTAAGGTGGAAATTGAACAACCAATGTAAATTTAGGTCACTTGTTTTGTGAATTTTTGGGTTCCAATAGAACTGACTTTGTTGTGGTGTTTATGGTGCTGCAGTTGATTGTGGTAGTTGCTTAGATTGACCTTGTTAAATGATGTTTTGGAGAGAAGTGCTTGGTTGAATACTTGGTTTTATATTTTTTCCTTTTGTCTTTGAAATAATTGTTTGAAGTTTCAACAAAAAATATTAAAATATTTCTTTTATTATCTAAATTGACACTGTATACTCCATGATCGTGTTTTTGCACTATGGTTCGCATCAAACTCTATAAAAAAACATATAATGTACAAAATTAAATTTTAAAACGTCAAAAAGTGGTAACAGAGTCAATTCGAAGATTTCAAATTTTTTTATTATGTTATGAGAACGCAGATTGAGAAATACGTCAAAATTATTTAATTTTTGTCGTTAATGTTTTATACTTTAAAAGTACGGAAATTATGAGATAATTATGAAATATTTATTCATAAGTTTGAGAATTATTATTGTATCTTAAACTTCCTCTTATGCTATTTGTTCTATATATCATTTGTTGCTTAAAATGCAGATCTTTAATATTTTACTTAACGAGTAACAAATACCCAAGAATCAAAGAACACGACAAAAAATATTCACCCAACAAACAAACAAAATTCTCATAATTATAATTTGAAAGATCTTCTCAAAACTGGAGCGTAGACCAAAATTGTTGCTTCGTTGCTTATAAATTGAGTGTTTGAATCGAATTCGATGCATGCATCCTCCATTAACATAAAGGCAATTAGCTTTCTTGACTGTCATGTCAATAATCTAATCTATTATCATGGTGAAAAATAAGCCATAAGCTGATCTTTCTTACTTACTTTCCAAACCTGCCTAAATCCTATTCAAGGCTGTCTCTTCTTGAAAACTCTCTTTCTGTCGCTCACACAAACAGTGGTGTTGTGTTGGTGCGTGGATTAATGGAATTCTGTAGTTCAATTTAATCCCAATTTTGTATTTCCTGCTAATATATATGGAATTATGTAGTTCAATTTAATCCCAATTTTGACTCCAATGTACTTCCTGCTAATATATATCTCCAATAATTTTTTTCGTCTTCACAAATTCATCCATGGAGGAAAAACAAAAAACAACCTTTTTTCAAGAAACACTTTCCTTTCTTTGCTCAAACCCTCTATTCTCCACCATTTTCACTCTCTACATTCTGATTCTGCTCTACTTCCCAGCTTCTTGTCATGGACTTGTTTCCTCGCCAGTTCTATTTTTCACCTCAATTATCTTACTCTATCTTCTCCGGCTCGGTGCAAGCCAAGAAACCCAAAAGGAAGAGGGATCCGATTCGACACAGAAATTATTGCCGCAGAATGAAGAATTTTCTGATAATGATCTCTACCGGGTCTCGAATGAATCCGAAAGTGGACCGATCCCGAATTCGAATCCTGGTCCCAATTTTTTGGCTGATTGTTTTGTGGAATGGGACGTGAGGGCACCGCTGGAGGTTATACACGAAGAATACGAAGGTGAAGGTGAAGGTGAAGGAGAAGGAAACGAGGGGTTTTGGGAGGAAAAGAAAGAGGCCCAGATGGCTATAATTGAGAAATATGCATCTTTGTCACTGTATTACCCTGCATCCGATACAGACACTTCATCGGAGGGAGATTCCCCGACGATTAAAGACTGGGAGTTATCGGAGAATTTGTTCTTCCGGTGGGAAGATGATGATAAAGAAGGGTTGATAGAGATTGAATTGGACGGAAAGAAGAATAATAGCGAAGTCGATGAAGATAATTTGATTGAGATTAATCTTTTTCCGTCGAGATGAGCTGGAATTTTCCTGCGTATTTTCCGACCAAGTTTAGATACAGTTACCTGTGATTAACTAAAAGGGAAAACGTTTTCGGGTTTATGGGTTTTAGCAAACAGATGGTTTACCGTTGTATTAATCCGAAGATTACTAATGATTAAGGTTTTGTAATTACTGATTTGTCCTTGCATTTTAAGAAACATTTTTTCTTGCACCACTTCTAGTATGCGCGACGAGATGTGACCGTATTCGACACAAAGCTAAACTTTCATTCGATATCGTATATTAAGTATGTTCAACGTTTATTTAATTTTGAATTGTTCATATACTAATAACTTAATAAGGGAAGTATGAATTTTCGAAAAGTATTGGATCTTGATGATCTTTCAAGACTGTTCGAATTTATTAGTGAATCAGTGAAGAATGTGATGTGGTAACAACTTTTTGTGAAGAAATTTTAGTTGGCATTTGGAGATCACTTGTGGACTTGAGAGACATATGGTTATGCTAAAGAGTGTGAATGTTTTAGTGAAAGGGATTTGACATATAAAAGTCACTTTAGGTTCCTTCTCTATTATGCAAGTAGAATAATTGATGACTCAATTATATATATGCTTAAAGAATCCATGCAATTCGAATCAATGATGAAAAATACGTATATCGATTGGGAATTAAAATCTAATATAGCAAGAATTGTATTGAATTTTGAACGTAGAATTAAAATGGATCAAATAAGAAAGAATATTTTGAATAAATGATGAATTATACAACCTATAAATATTTATCGAATAGTAATGTCTCGTATTACATAACATTATTTTTTGTTGAATCAAGAAATGCATGAATCATGATCCAAGTGCATAATACAAATACTTCTCCATTTTATTTTATTTTTTTCTAATTTGAGTGGTCAAAAAATTAAATGAAGTTATTTTTGTCAAAATAAGAAAGGCAATCTTTTTAGCTTATTATTCGATCATTGGTTACCAAAACTAATCTCCTACGCAATGGATAGGAGATTAGTTCTGAATTAGTTAATACTACTAGACGTCCAAATACATTTACAATCGAAAAGATCAAAGAGAAAGAAATACACATGCGTGCAATTATAGTATTATTATTAATATCTGATTTTTGTATAAATAAACTTCATATTTGATTTTTGAAATTGGATCTTGGAATATATTATTGGGTGTAATTTCTACATTATTAATTATGAGAATGGCCAAAGCCCATGAATATCAGCTGTGACCCATGGACTAATTGGGCCCAAATGTTTACTAAAGAAATTGGGCCTTTAGATTCAAATCATATTTTAAAAGGCCCATACCAAATATGCCCTGATTGTACTCGTTTGACACGATATTGATGTGGCATTCTCATTCATCCAGTGATCAAGTCAAGAACGACTAGTACAAACTACACAAATATTATGCAAAAGAATATATTCCAAGCTGTGATTTTGAGACTATTTTTTTTTTTTTTAATATGAAATTCTAATCTTTTGCTCAGAAAATTAAGGGTCTTGATTTTTTCAAATATGTACTCTTGCATAGTTGTGTTAGACATGCATAAATAAGTACTCTATTTATTGGTAAAAGTCGAAGGTTCTGAGGAAAAAATTAAAGTTGTAATGATGGATCTTGGTGGTTTTGGTATTGAGGTGGAGGCCGGAGTTAGTGGTGATGGAGTTTGGCCATCTCCGATGTGGAACTCACAGAAGCTAAAAACAGGAAAAGGAGTGCGCGAATTCGGAGTACCACCTCCATTCTTGACAAGAATTTTTAGTATGGTGAATGATCCAAACACGAACTCCATTATTTCATGGAGTTCCTCTGGTACTAGCTTCATTGTTTGGGACCATCTTCAGTTCTCTGCAGAGCTTCTCCCTCAAAACTTTAAGCACAGCAACTTCTCAAGCTTTATTTACCAACTTAACAACTATGTAGGTTCTAATAATTCTAGGTCGACCGTAGATAAAATCTTGTTTATTGTATCCGTATTAGCTACTTAATTGTCTTCCTTTGTATTTTTGCATATATTGTCCATATGTACTAGCTCTAATGTTGTGAATGTTGCAGGGATTCCGAAAGATTGGAGTGGAGCATCAGTGGGAATATGAGAATCAATATTTTCAAGCTGGGAAAGAACATTTGCTCATAAAAATAAAGAGGCGAAACCAAAAACTTGAAACCTTAAACAGACAAAAACGGACAAGAAAACCTTGTCTTGCCTTGAACGGGTATGAAATGGAGTTAGTCCTAGGAAATTTGAGGGATAGTATAAGTGGTTTAAAGTTGGAAATCCAGCAACTAAAGCAAAAACAGGAAGATATGGAAACACAAATTGTCACCTTCAAAGAACACATTGAAAATGTCCAAAGTAAGTCGAAAAAATTTCTTATGCTATTCGCCAAAGCATTGGATGAAATTTTTGTGAGGAAGGAAAGGAATATTAGTAACAATGAGACAAGAAAGAAACCGAGAGTGGCTGCTGCATCAGAAAACACCGATGCTTGTCGGGCTACAACAAATGATGCCCTTCAGGCATTCAAAGGCAAGTATTTAAAATTCGTTGTGAAAATAGTACTTTTTTTTATTGTAAAACATCGTCGTTAATTGTCATTTTTTCTTGTAGTTGTAGAGTCAGTTTCCACCACTGGTGACGCGGGAACTCCCATTCAGGAACATGAGGTTGATTCGACTTCAGAAGTGAACGTGAAGGAGTCGGGTGACTATATATTTTGGAAGGAACTACTGGAAGACGATGATACTGGGGAAACTGATGCAAGAGGGGAGATGGTAAACATAAAGCAGCAGGCCAAGATTGCTTTGGAGTTGGAAAATTTGATCACAAAACTACCTGAACATGAGACTAAGGAAGAAGTCACTCTTAAATTATGACCATGTTTTTAGTATGTTATGAGCACGATGAGACCGTATTATGTACAACATTTTAACTTTTCTGCTCTTTTATTAGTTCAACAACAAGACTACGAAATTCTGCTACAGGTTTCTTCCAACCATTTAAGTCCCCACACCCAGAAAAAAAATACAAAAATGAGAAGGAAAGAAAACCAGAAAGGGGTCCCACAATATAATGACAGGTGTCAAGCCCCCAGGTAGGGGCATGGGGGCCTCTAATTAACACAGTGTGTGAAGTAGACAAGGTAGAGGAAGGGGATAAGAAGTAATGTGGAAAGGAAAAAGGATGATTGCAGGTAACATGGGCTTCTTAAAGTTGGGCAGACAACAATTTAGTTGTCTATTCCAATCAAAAGTTGCACTCATATGCATTTTGGGCATTCTTTTGTGGTGATGTCAAATCCCCTGTTTTTAGTCATGTTTTTGGCTTAAAACTTCTTTCATCTTATCTTTCCTCCAATTCTTTGCTTTCTTAATCAAGATTGTAGAGAGTTTTGTGCTGATGAATAGCTGTCTAATCATGGAACTTATAATTGTACTAATACTTCTTGTATTTAGCAATTTCATAAAAGCAAGGTCGACATCCTATTCGAATAGAAAAATCGAGAAATAGTCGGGTCACGTGAAGACTTGGCGAACTAGAATATGCTTAACAAGTTCAACTTTTCTAAGAGGGAAGAACTTATATATCGTGATTCAAACCCTCATGACTACACTTTTCAAGTCAATACATCAATTTCGTTTTAAGACATTTGTATTTAGATAACAAGAAAAATCTTAGATCTTGATACAATATATTAACAAGATCTAGTTCGAGTCTTTTAGTTAAAAGTATGAAATTAACTCGTCTTACCACTTGAGTCTCTAGGATGTAAAATAGACGTAGTCCAAGTGGTTCAATTCATTTTACTCATCTAAATACATTTATTTAATTTGTTTTAACATGTTTGACCTTTATAGGATGTCGTGTCAAATTATCTAAAAGGACTAGAAACATTGGTGCTTATCATGATATTTTCTCCCAAATTTATGATATTTTCGAATTGCTATACTTGATAGAAACACCAATTATATGTGATGTTTGCCAAAGCCAAATTAAGGTATGTTGAATTGCGCTCAATTATTTGGTGTCAAGTAAAATTACGAAAGTAGCCCTCTATCGTAATAAAGTGATAGCCAAGAGTCGGGAATTCAATACTAGACTTCTTCATTTTATTTTTATTGCATGTTTGGAACATGGTACAATTAATTTCAATAAGACTTAGGCTTCCATTTTAAAAAAAAATAATATATCAATTTAATTTACTCCTTTTTATATTTGAAACTTTTTAAATAATAATAGTTTGTAAACCATTTAATAACCTCTAAATGGTGGGTAATAAATTTAAGAAATGACATAATAAACTTGTAAAATAATCAAATTGGTTTGTAAATTATAATTTTAATTATTTCAATAATGTAGATGAACTTGTTGAGATGATGTCTCAAGCATGTGAATGCATAGCTAACCCTTTCGAATCAACGAATACTTGAGTCCGAATACCCAACTTGGGTGGGACCCATTTTGGAACCAAAGGTTGTCCTCACATGCAAAAACAGTCAACATGTCACATTATTGCATTATTCATTATAAAATAGTTTATTGAACAGATATTATATTATATTTATTGCATTATGAGCCTTTAACTTTCATGATTTCTTATAGGGGTCCTTTTTGAAAATTATACTATATATTGTAGCTGCAAAAACAATTAAGAGTAAGCTTTAATTTTTTTTATGAAATTTTAGAGTATATATACTAATTTACGATTACAATACAATGTAACTAACGGAAGTGTGTAGTATTAAAGGAGTAGATGACCCATACTCATTATCAACCCGTTTGGCTCCCTTTCTTTCAATTTTTAATGTTTGGAATCAGGGGCAAACTGGGGGGTCACATGACCCCCTCAACTTTGAGATTTTTTTTTTTTTATAAAGTCATGTTTGGTATCGATTGAAATCTAAATTTAAATCAACAATTAATTTTAATAACACATTTCATGAAATTCATAACTGTTTAACTTTTATCAGAATTTATTAAAAATTTGATTTTAATCTTCACCAAATAGGGGCAAAATCACAATAAATTTGAATTTTTCTTTTTTCTTCACGTCTTTTAACAAAATCTTAATATTTCTATTTTTTTTAAAATTTGTATATAATTTCTCTACAAATTATCACATTTATTACGAATCTTCACTTTCCAATCAAATTTTCAAGTAATTAGAACCTAAATTTACTAATCAGGGGCAAACTGGGGGGTCACGTGACCCCCTCAACTTTGAGATTTTTTTTTTTTTTTTTTATAAAGTCATGTTTGGTATTGATTAAAATCTAAATCTAAATCAACAATTAATTTTAATAATACATTTCATGAAATTCATAACTGTTTAACTTTTACCAGAATTTATTAAAAATTTGATTTTAATCTTCACCAAATAGGGGCAAAATCACAATAAATTTAAATTTTTCTCTTTTCTTCACGTCTTTTAACAAAATCTTAATATTTCTAATTCTTTAAAATTTGTATATAATTTCTCTACAAATTATCACATTTATTATAAATATTCAATTTCCAATCAAATTTTCAAGTAATTAGAACATAAATTTGCATTTTCTCATATTTAATTGTGTATATAGAATGTGTCCGAACTCATTGTATCCAATTTGACTTATATTTAACG
>CAIGRS010035296.1:0-10892 GCA_903798395.1 Fraxinus floribunda | reverse complement strand
CTTATCGCACGGAATCGTAGACCCCTATGTCTACCGCGTAAGGTCAACACCACGCTTAACCTCACATGTGACGTTGCGCCAAAACAAAAACCGCCCAATAGAAAACATGGAAGAAACCAACCACTTGAGGAGTGGAGGCTGTTCCAACACGAACGTGGGGGAAGTGGGGAGGCTTACGTGGGACATGTGGCACCAGCAACCGTCTGACACACGCGTGGTCACAGGTGCCTATAAATACGTCAAAAGTGGGAGAAGTTTGGCATCTTGAAACCCTGAACTTACGAACTTACATTATACAATCTTTCCATTTTTGGTGGGAAATGTTTTTTTTCTGGAAACCCCAAACTTTCGAACTTACATTATACTATCTTCTCATTTTCGCTAAGCTGTTAGCTAATTCTCACGCCGGAGGTACAACGAGGGAGAAAGCCCTGACCTCCTTTTGCAGGTAGCAACCACGCAACCACCATTTGGAGTAACCGGACCACCGCACCCGACAAGGTAGACATGGAGAATAAATTCACAAACATTTTCAGAAAGTACAGCTACTCCAACTCTCCAAGAACACAATGTGTGTGTTGCGAATTTCTCTGACGTATCAGGAGACTCCACCAATAAAGAAATAATTTGTTTACTCTAGGTAAGAATGAAAATAGAAATTTACTTAATTTACTTCTAAGCTTAGCCAAACATGCTAATAAAATCAGTTCCTACTCAGTGAATTCCTGCATCTGCCTATTGATGTAGCTCCAGTTACAACATTGTCCAGGCCATTAATACGACAAACCAGGAAATGCAAGAAAAACAAGTTTCTGTTAGTAGCAACATAAACAGGTTAAGGGAGTCGTGTTGTTCCTCACAAACTGTTACACATATTAGCTCGTAGACATCAACTACAAGTGAAACACAATGAATATAATCTAATGTAACAATTACATCATATACCGAACACCCAGAAAAAACAGTTGAAAGAAATATAATACTGTCGGTAGTACTTGGTGACTAAAGTCATTGCTATCCAAGTTTACCACCCAACAAACCATAAGATTCCACTCATTTAAAGTTTAAAGCCTATTGAGAGGAGATACTTCCCCTTGCATAAAATTCGTTATTTAGCTTGCACGGCTTTTGATAACATCAAGCCCTATCTCAGTTGGATCGGTTGCTTGTAGTTCGATCTGAATTCCATCAAGTTCCCTCTTAAACCTGTCCTTTGAGCTAGCATAAATCATCTTGCATCTGACCCTTGAGGTATCAGGACACCTTAAACGGCAAATAAAACATGTCAATAAACCACGATTAATGAAAGTATAATGCATTTGTTTAAAATGTAAAAGTGCAATATGTTATGAAAGCACAAATTATCTCGACCCCTGAAATATCACGAGACCTTACATGGCAATAGAAAAAAGTCAACAAATCAAGGTTCATGAGAAGTGTAATGCATTTGTTTGAAATACAAAAGTGTAATATATGGTGCAAGCATATTTTAATTGGGCACCAGCAAAATGCCAATTACCAAGCTATGAAGAAAATCCTGCTTTTCTGACAATTCTCCTCTGTCACAAAGTCAAAATCATACACAGCATAGCGACATTCATCCTCAGGAAGACTTGCGATGAAGTCCTCATAGCTCTGAGCTGGCTCGCCTATTTTTTCAACAATGACTTGCTTCTGTTTCTCCTCTATCTTGAAGACAATGAAGCGATGAGTCCTTTTTGCCTTCAGTTCCAAGAACTTCAGCTTGCATTCGTCATGCACAGCCATCCCAGATGCAGCGTTAGCCTATAAATAGGATCAAATATTGAAAATCATAAACTCGTG
Source organism: Fraxinus floribunda (assembly GCA_903798395.1). Classification (NCBI taxonomy): domain Eukaryota; kingdom Viridiplantae; phylum Streptophyta; class Magnoliopsida; order Lamiales; family Oleaceae; genus Fraxinus; species Fraxinus floribunda. The sequence goes on along the minus strand of CAIGRS010035296.1, from coordinate 9,068 downwards.
TGGATTTCATAAATTTAAAGTCATGAAACTATATTATAGTTACCTTAAAGTCAGTTAAAATAACTCCATATCATTACTCAAAACAATCATATTATAATACCTGTAATCTACTTAACAGAAAAGGAAACGAACACAGCCCAAAGGATTGGTGGTAATTTAGTCAAATTGCTAAATAGCAAAAGATGGTGGCGGATTAAAAGTTAACTACAGATGGGCCGGGGCATTGCAATATTTTCCATAATTATGTGACGTGTTTCAATCCACGGTACCCACAAAGTGATAATAACTTGAAAAAGAAAGATATTTCCCATTCTGATATTCAACCACATTCTTATAACAAATTTCTTATAATACAGAGTTAAAATTCGCATTACAACGAAAACATCGAAAGCTACATCTTTCTAATGATTAGATAAATAAACGTGCCAGCTCAGGTTGATTGCCAGGAAATCTTCGAGGTGCACAGAGCACTGCTCAATTTTAATTAAGTACAAAACAGAACAGAACAATTTCAAAATTCACAAATGGTATTAGAAAAAATAAAATCAGTAAAATCGAGCATAGATGACAAGACCCATTGGATCAATCAAATCTGTATACACTAAGCACTGCTGAGCTCAATTACATTCACCAATTTTTTTCCAAATCGAGCAAAAATTAATCAGAATTATAAACATAGATCAAATGCCCAATAACCACTTCAAAATGCCCGATAGATAGGATAACAAGTGGGCAGATAAATAAACAGTATTAACAACAAAATCTGCACGTACCACTTCATATGACACCAAAATATAGCTTCAAAATTTAGATCAAGCACAGATCAAACCATTGTTAGAAACATAATTGGAATTAAACTGAAAGCCCTTAAAAGTTAATATGATGGAAAAGTCAAATACAAAAGCTTAGGACTCACCATTTTATGGTGTATTCTTTAGTCTGGAGTAATGAACACGATCACGCACAGAGATGGAGAGAGTTTATCCTACGAGTCCTCTGCTAATGCGAGCTCCTCTTTATCAGAGGCTCTTTGAAAGGGCATTGATAAGGTGTAACTCGAGCATACAGCTGTATCGTGCGAGTGGGTATCAAAAGGCAATGAGTTGATTCCACGTAAATGTTGAGATTCTTGGAAGAATGATTTGAGTGCTCGAGCGGCTCAAGCCAACTTCGCCCAAAGCTGGAAGCTTGTGTTTCCTTTTTTGTGTTGTCATTTTTTGTTTTTCAAATTATTGCTTATCTTTTGAATTATTTGAGTAGAAGTATTTGCTCTATGCAAAGAGATACAATTTGATTTCTTATTTTATTATTTATTTAGAGCATATTCGGTAGAGATTAAAATCGGATTAAAATTGAAAAATTAGTCGTTATTATTGACTTTTTATTAGACGAGTGAGATCAATAATGACTATATTTTCAATTTTAATTGAATTAAAATTTATACCAAATACACCCTTAGTGCCCATTGTCAAAATAATTATTATTCTACTTACCCGAATATTGATCGTGTCAAAAAAAAGTGTACCATTTGCAATTTTTTCTTATTTTTTGAACAAATCAGTCGCCAGATATATTTGATGAAGAGTACCCCAAATTGAAAACATCACGAAAGAGTGGTGGAAACTAATAGGTTTGCTGTCAAAAAAATAAGTTGAGGTCTCGGTTAATACGAAGCATCTACGTGAGGACCAACGCTGCAACTTTTCCAGTAAAAAAGAGGGGTCGGAGACTCGGAGAGGTGGGAAATTGACATTTAAGGAATAATTAATAAATAAGAATAAGGGGAGTGGGGTCCATCCGATTCATTCTTCTATAATCCTGCGTTAACTCCACGCTAGCCTTTTTTAGGCTATGTTTGACTTTGAGTTGTTTGGTGTACAGCGTGGCATTATATCATTGGATATATTAAAAAAAGCTATCTTTTCATCCAATAATTTGTTGTCTACATATTCTTTTGTCAACAAGGTAGTAAAAGGCAATGTACAAATGACAAAATCCTTTTCCAAATCACCCATTTTTGTCAAAATCACTTTTTTTTAAAAAATTAATTTTTAATCACAGATTTTTTCAATAAAATAATTTTACAAGTAAATTCACATTTTTATTTTTTTAATTTTCAATCTCACATTTTCAATAAAATAATTCTCAAAAAATAAAAATCAATCAAGGGTTTGGAACTAGCAAATGAGATATAAAATATTAGACATCATTTCACGTCCATTTTGTTCATAGACACACAAGACCTATTTTTTCAAAAATAAATTCATTGAATCTCTTTAGAAATAAATAGAACGAAAAGAGAAAAACTCACGTGATCGAATAATTGTTAAGGAAAAATCTCACATCAATGAGTGTCAACATATGATGGTTTTGATTACTCTTCTTAACAATATTGAGCTTTTAATTTGAAACATCAAGCCTTAATATGTAATTACAATCATTCCCACAAACTCGTTCGTGTCTCATTAAATATTTAGTCCCTGTTTGGTACACATTAAAATTTTCATTCTCATTCTTCTACTCATTTTCAACCACACATTCTTCAATAAAATAATATTTTATATCACATTAATAATTTTTCCTCCTTTTTCAACCACACATTTTCCATCAATCTACTATTTCAAAATAATGTGGCTCAAACACACCCTTAAATTTATTAATTTTGTCAAAAATGACTTTCACCTCACTTCTTCATCATCAACATCATCCTCTTTCCTCCTTTGCATCACGTTCCCTCCCTATTTTCCTAAAAATTAATTTCTATATTGGTAGTGACTAATACAAAAAAGTTGTGAACATCTTTAGTTATGGGACAAGAACTTTCAACAATTATTGAATGAATGAAGTAAGTGCTGTAAAGTGAATTTTATAGCACTACCTTCGGTGGCTGTGCGGCCAAAGGTTCGTCTTTTGGATTATCGAAAAATGGTTTTGTTAAAGTTGGTCAGTGGCTAATTCGTGGCTTCATCGCGAGATGAACAAATGCTTTATAATATTAGTTTTTGTTGTTGAAATTGTACTTCAAAGATTACCCAAAAGTGTAGCAATGAATCGCCTGCTTCGGTGTAAGTTTGGGCCAATACTCGCACACCGTGTTGGTATTTGCTTTGCACCTGTCTTCTTCATTGCAATGCTGGCACTGAGTGGTTGAAGACTTGAAGTAGCTTTAAGCTTTGAAGAGGCATGACAACGTCATGATCGTCATTTGATTGTTGTTCATTTAAAACTTGCTTGGTAAAGATTTTTTTGAAGATGTGCAGATAGGAAGTAAGAAAAAGTTAGAGGTTCTATAAAGTTTATGATTAAAAATGATTTTAAAGAAAAATAATTGTAAAAAATATTTCCACACAAGCTCTTAAAATTTCATCTATTGTAACTTACAAAACCATCGTTAAGTTTGTGTCTTTGAAAAGAATTTGCATGTTACAACTCAATATATTTTTATTTACGGGTGAATAGTACGAAACATCCTTACCTTTCAATGTCACTGTGTAAAACGTTCCTACATTTCATTTTTTTGACATTTTCATCCCTACCTTCCACATTTCATTGCCAAAATGCCATTTTCAATCATTTTTCCAATTAAATGATGATTTTATCTTTCTATTCAAATGAAATAAAAGAAAATAAAAAATAAACGACTAATTGCAATTATAGTCCTAAATTTTTTAAAATATTAGAGATAAGTCCTAAATTCTCCATCACCACCACAACTTTCACAACCCTACCAAGCCGCTACCTATAGATCCACATAGCACCACCTTCTGGCCAACACACCTGCCTTGCTTTACTCCCCCCAACGTCCTCTCCCACAGCATTGGTCACAAAATCTGTTGAAAATAGCTACATTTGCAACCTAAAATACCAAACTACCGTATACAACCCTTCATGACAATCACATTTTCGGCGCCACCCACGATCGCGCATCACCACTGACTGTTACCCTCACCTCAACGAATCTATACATGGCCTCACATTAATTAAACATGCCTCAAATAATTCTACTATAATCTAGACATTCGACAGTGGTGACGTCCATTTTGCCAAACTCTTCTCCTTTAATTCAAGCATCCAAAAACACTAAATCCTCAAATTGGCATCAATCGAACCGTCAACAAACCTTAACGACAATGAGTACGAATATAATTGAACCAATTTCTGGTCTAACCAAATTTGGTGGGTCCTAAGTACTCCAATCTTCAAATTCATGCGGGGGACGGTGGGGAAGTGAAGCGATGTTGGTGGTGGTAGAGTCTGGTAGGTGTGGTGACTGAAATGTGGTGCCATGTGGATCTATATGTTACAGCTTGATAGGTTGTGAAAGTGGTGGTGGTGGAGAATTTGTGATTTTTTTGAAGTTTTTTAAAAACTTAGGGATGGTAGTTGCAGTGGTTATTCATTTTTTTTCTTTTTTCTTTTATTTGAATAGGAGCGTAAAATCGTCTTTTATTGAAAAAAATGGATAAAAAGGACATATTACCCTTCTTGACGGGCTCGTAACTTGTGATCATTACCCAATTTATAAATATTAGACACATTAGCCTGTGCTAACATTTGATAATATCACTTCGAATGTTGTAAATGACGAAACGAACAAGCTATATGTTCATTAAGTAGAATAGTGTACGTACAATAATTGCACGTAAGTATGTTATGAAGCACGTTCGATTACGTTCCACCTTTTAACTTTTGGACTGCATAAACAATATCAATCACGTACTCAACGCTCGTGAGTTATACACAAAAGTCATGTAATCATTTGAAAAGGTTTATGTTGACGAACAATCTATAAAATGTATTATAGAATATAAACTCTTATAATTGTGGCAAATTGCTACATTAGTCTTTATTCATTGAACCATCGTCCATTGAGTCATCCAAAAGAATAATGTTTATATGTACAAATTGGAGACGACTGGCATGTTAGGTGTCATTAAATGATATGTTGATAAAGTGGGTTACATATTTACACATTTAATTGATTTTGTCATTTCATCCAGTATCACTTGCCACGTCACGTGAGATGATACCCACTTTGTCCGTATAACATTATTTCATCTAAAAACTTGTGAAAACCCTTGAGAATCATTGGCATGACTATACTAAATAGGACTAAACTAATTGTACAATCATTTTGCACAAGTGAAAAATGTGACCATCATTCAATCAATGGTCCAACTAGCTGTCATATCAATGGATGTCAACAAAGATGTTAATCAACATGTATATGTAGCAGAGTTGTAATAAATATGAATATACAAAATATATGCATGACTTTGTAATGCAACACGTAATACATCATGTCTTAAATTGAGCTCACCAGCTAACAATGTAACATTCTTAATTTTTGTATGTCAATAATATGGGAAATTCAAAGTAGTGTACTGTCCAAATTAAAAATATCATGAATGGTGATGAAAATAATAAAGTCAAGTTGGTGGAATTGAGAAATCAGTACAACTACCAAGGATAATTCTGTCCGTCGGCAACACCCGTGATTCCCTCTTTTGCTTTTTTTCTATCTTTCATCGATGTAAAAAATGCAAGTGTTCCTTAGTAGTGTTTCTCCTGTACACATAGCACGACTGAAGAATGTTTACGAGCTACACAATAATATGGATACACACCATTAAAATGAGTTTCTTTAAATTAAAAAATTTTAGAAAATGTGCCGTTAAAAATTATAAAAAAATTTGAATTTACGTGTATAATATTTTATTAAGGGGACGTGTGATTTAAAATAAGTTTTAAAAAAATTGTTTTAATGGTTGTAAAGATAGAAATATTTATAGCCAACCAAAGAGCGTCAAGTGGTGTAACACGGACTACATCGCTACAATTACCATATGGGGGAATTACAATTTTACTATAGCCTTTTCGGTGAAGGACGTTTGAATTTTGCTATCTGTGCATGACATGTAGGCACCTTTACAAAAAGGGTTATAGAAGGAAATGATCTTGTTGACGTGGCTGTTATTTGACTTAACAATATGATGATGATGGTGCCAATCAATTTTCTATCTCTCCTCCATAAAACTTTTCTACGTTTTTGTCTCAATTTTTGAGATCACTACGAGATGTTAAATAAAGTCAAAATATTACATTCTTGATACCATTTTGAAATATTCACACACTATTTTCTCATGTTGTTAATGATATGCGAAACGATCAATCGTTACAAATGTCAAAGCACGTGAACAGGAGTTCCAAACCAGTAATTCGATAATTTTGATAATATACTAATTTTAAAAATTCTCCAAAAATCATACGCTGGTCGAATCTACGAATCACACAAGTTACCTCGAAACTTGTTTCAAGAACTATATTGTAGACATATCAAAATGGTCAAAAACGATATTGAAAATAGTTAAACACGCATCTTAAAAAGAGATGTCTAACTAGTATTTTATTTATACTTTTCTATTATTTCATTAGCATTTATTATTCTCGTGTGACAAATTTTTCAATATAATTTACATCGTTTTATTAGGAAAATTTATATGGGGTATGACAAAAATTCTTGAATCATTATAAGATTGGACGGTGAGTTTTGCTTCTTTCAAGTTGCTGTGGTATGATAATTTTTGAAGGAACGACTTAATTTCTAAGATGAAAGAGGAAAAAACTTAATTAATCGCGGAGAACAATAGTTTGAAATGAACATACCATCGCAACTTGCAGTTCAAACTTGTAACGAACTGAATTTTTTTTACGTCATACCCTATGTAAATTTTTTTAATAAAATAATGTAAATTATATTAATTTTTTTTTTGCTCAAACAAAATAAATGTTAATGAAATAATTGAAATTTTTAAAAGAAAAGAAGAGTTAGACGTTTCCTTTTAATACGCACGTTTAATTATTTTCGATATTATTCGGACCATTCAATGTGTCTACGATATAGTTCTCGAGACGAGCTTTGAGATGACGAAGGCGATTTGTAAGTTCGGCTAGCATATGATCGTCGAATTTTTTTAAAGTTAGAACATTATCGAAATTATCAAAATACTAGTTTTGAACGACCTACTTTGACGCACCTTAACGTTCATTGCGATTAACCGTTTCATGTGTCTTTATTGACATTAAAAATTAAGTTGCGAGCACTTTGTATTAATAATAAAATATTTCGACTTCGTTCGACATCATATAATAACTTAAAAATTTGGGAAAAAAAAAATTCTTGGAGGAGAAGTAGAGAAGGGATTAGAATCATCTTTTGAGTTAATGTACATGTATGGTTAGTTTGATAAAAAGTTGACAAATGACCAGATGACATACATTTTGATCCTTGATTTGAATATCATTATTCAAAAGCCAAAATGAATGCTACCTCGTTATATGGCAGCAAAGGTGTAAATAACTTTCATACAATTAGCTTAACTGTCATCTTATTTTAAAATCAAATGACACCCATATCAACAAGATCATTTCCTTTGTTACCCTTTCTGTAAAGCTGTCATGTACAAATAACAAGATCCTATTTATTAACAGTTCTGCTTGGTGAACACTACACCAAGTTTGACAGTTAAAAAAAAATAGCTTTCCCTCACTCGTTTTTTATCACATCAAACGTCAAGGAAGATGTACTGTTTTATATTTTCCAGTGACCCCACCAATACAAGAGAGTCGAGAAAAGAAGAGTAATGCTAGTGAGGACTAACAAACCATCGATAGTCGTTTTACGTGATATATAGTGACAGTTTGTTATTTGATACATGAATCAATAAAAAACTTATATATTGTATTAAACAATAAACTGCTACATGTATGACACGTAAAACGATTACTGATAATCCTCCATGTGAATAGCATTATTCGAGAGGAAACTAGGCCGTCTCAAATCAGAGAGATAAAAATCTCCTCCAATTCTTTTCCTGCAATTATCGGCAGTTTAACTGGTGGTTATGTAAATGATTATGTACTTGTAGCACGGTCCTAAAAAAAATAGCTTTCCCTCACTCGTTTTTTTATTACATCAAACGTCAAGGAAGATACTATTTTATATTTTCCAGTGACCCCACCAATACAAGAGAGTTGAGAAAAGAAGAGTAATGCTAGTGAGGACTAACAAACCATCGATAGTCGTTTTACGTGACATATAGTGACAGTTTGTTATTTGATACACGAGCCAATAAAAAACTTATATATTGTATTAAACAATAAATTGCTACATGTATGACACGTAAAACGATTACTGATAATCCTCCATGTGAATAGCATTATTCGAGAGGAAACTAGGCCGTCTCAAATCAGAGAGATAAAAATCTCCTCCAATTCCTTTCCTGCAATTATCGGCAGTTTAACTGGTGGCGGCATTCATAAACGCGCGAGTTTAGTTGAAATTGGAGACGAATGGAGGGAAACAGAAGAAAAGTCAGGCTTATCCTGTCCCTACATGTTTTACATCGGACGGGTTTATCAAGGACAGATCACAAGGTCACAGTATACCTAATAGCCACGTGTCCTAAGATAAAAGGACATTAGTTGGCCCCACCCTTAGCTCTATAAAAAGGCAGACCGGTCAATTTCACTCCTAAACGTATTTCCGCCGTCATCTCGTCCCTTACATATCCCAAAACGACTTCTTCTCTGTCTATCTATACTATACAAATAGTTATATAGACAAATATTTATTGCATACAGAATTAATTTCAGTACTGTGAATCGACGTTGTCAGTTGGGGTTGTTGCCGCTTTATTCGTTTCATCAAAACAAGAAATCTTTTTTTCCAAAGCCCTAACATTTTTCATATTTTTCTTTTTTTTTTTGCTTGTTATAATTCAAATAGTAGATCTTGTTTTTTTATATACATGCATGTTTTGTAAAAAAATATAGACGTTTATATAGATGTCATAGTATAGAAAGTAATTTGGAGGGCAGTTGATGTGCTGGTATTCAGATCTGTGGAGTATTTTCAGATTTAAGAATTATAGTTTCGTTTCTATACTTGGTTTCTTGTATTGGCGAGGTATGTTAATTGGATATTAATTCGTAGTCTTTGTTCGATTTGAAAATTGAAATTTGTGAAACAGCTCCGGGGTTGAAGAGTCGACTCTGTTTGAAATCTT
>CAIGRS010035277.1:0-12167 GCA_903798395.1 Fraxinus floribunda | reverse complement strand
AACCGGAACTACATGTTACTATCGATTTCGTGATATTGGTGGTTTATAATTGAGAATAATATAATTTGTCTCAATTTTAGATTTCTTTGTTTAAAATCGAACATGAATTGATAACTTTATAATTTGTTGTGGTGTCATAGTTACCTTGCTTGTGAATCTTGAAAACTCTTTTGCGATTGTTCGTGGAAATCTAGGAATAAAGAGTAAAAAAAACAATTTAATAGATTGTGATACCTGAAACTAGTCGATTTTGATTTATCCGATTTTTACCTTACAATAGAATCAATGAATGTCATGAATACAATGCAATCAATATGTACCAAACCCTTTTTCAATCATCCTTAAATGAAGATTAGTATGGTTGTTACCATCAACTCAATTTCAGTTTAGAGTTATAAAACTATGAATTATTTATAAATGAACATGAAATATTATAATATCTTGATTATTATTATTATTACTATAAGGTTAACATGCGTTGCACGTTATTCTAAAATGCATTATAGGCGGGGACAAATATTGTGGGAGACTGTGACAGGCTGTAGCCCGGTCAAATCCTTAACCTGCTTTGTGTTTTTGGTGTAAAAAAAATTATGTTAAAAAGAGAAATTCATGTGTTATATATATATTAGCTCAGCTTGTAGAACGATCCTAGATCCGTTCATGTTTATAAGTGTTGTAAAAGTAAGGTATGAAGATGCATGTATGTAAAAAATAGTTTTAAAAAAATTCTCCGTGTGAAATTAACTTTTAAATTAATGAGAAGCTCTTTATATACTACTAGAGTTAAATACTTAATAGCGTCGAGTTGAAGACATTTTTCACTATAAGTAATGTGATATTTGTAGGGGTATAAATCACAATTAATTATATGAATTGATTCTTTTGTCAGTTAATCTCCCTGCCAACGAAAAAGTAAACTGATTTTATGTTATAACATTAAAAAAAAGGATTGCAAATTATAACATTCTGATCCGAGGCATTGGTTAGCCTATCAAATAATTTGATGCTGACGAAATTTTAGTGAAAACATGTACTATAGTAAATTGTGCTGACAATGTGGTAGCCTTTGTTTGTTTGCAGAGTTTGCACTTTGTGTTGCAATTCTGAGATGTAATGCAGTTTCCTTCCTTCGAATGAGTCAATATCCTAAGATGAAAAGACAAAGTATTGAAATGCATTCAATAAGAAATACTTGATCAAATTAATAATACAGTGACTCCAGGAAAAAATTGTTTGGAGCTAACCATCCGAGTGAAATGATTTTTGACCATTTTAACTCCCGCCTGTGGAGGCAGAGCATCGTACACAACAATCTTAGATCCCAGAAAGTTGGATATTGTGAAAAAAGAAAGAAAAAAAAAAGGCATTATTAAGGCTCTTCTAGAAATATGAAGTATAATAATAAAAAAGGCCAAAAGTTGGCAAACCTTAATTTTTCTACGTAAGTGCAACTTCCCCTGGACATATGTTCAGCATTTAGGGAAATCATGTAGTCCGTGCATGTGGCCCTCCTGTACTTATGAGCAGCTAGAAGAAACTTGCCATCATCAGCAAGCGCTGCCAGAGACATGAAGAAAGATGTCAAAAAAATACAATGGCACAAGTAGTGGCAAGAAACTTTCAACTTAAAAATGAATTCCAATACCCTAGCACTTAATTCGCCGTTTTCAAGGAAAAACTGAATTACTTTAAAAATCACATTCGCACACAATCGATTCTTTCAATAAATCCATCAACGAAAGTGATACTCCAGATAATTTAAGCCCAACGAACTATTTATGCAAAAAGCCAAGTAAAAGTTTAGGTGCAAACCTTCTGAAAATATTTCAAATCTGTAATGATCATACGTCTAATTCTATAAAGATTAAATTGAAATTTGCACTGCCATAAATTGTCATGAAGCTAATTTTCTTTCAATAATCCATCAACCAAAGTGATACTCCAGATCATTTAAGCCCAATGAACTATATGCACAAAGCCAAGTAAAAATATAATTGCAAACATTTCTGAAAATAATTCATATCTGCAAAGATCATACATCTAACTCTATAAAGATTAATTTCAGAAATTTGAAATTTCTAGGCATGCTCATATCAATCTTTAAATAAATTTATCGATCAAAATAAATATACCCTTCTGTCATTTAATTAAACTAATCCATGCAGAACTAACAAAAAATGCAAAACCTTCTAAAGTTTATTTTGAAAGGAAATAATTCCATGATATTCTATTCCCCATTTTTACTCTGAAAAAGGTATCAATATCAAATGGATTATGGCAACTATAAGTAGAATGCTTGCATCAAGACATCTTGAATCATATCTTGAGAATTGAATTATGACAAATTAATATGATACCAAACAGCAATGAGCACACTTCAAAGAATGCCAAATGGCTATCCTGACATTGCATCAAGACAAATCTTAAATCTAATCTTAAGAATCCAACATGGGAATTCCCAGTATTAACACCGACAAATTAACAAGATACCAAACAGCAACGAGCAACTTCAGCGTTTATACTCCGAAGAGATGCACGTGCATAATTAACTCAGTTTTTTTAGTGAAATTCAACAGCTAAGGCATAGATTCTCTTGAAGACATTTACTCGAATTCTTTACTCCAGATGGAAGCAAAATAGGGTAAACTATTCAAGTTAATGATCCAATAAAATAGGCTACATTCAACTAAAGAGTCTCGTAAATTAAGCTCCAACAACTATGATTTGTCTTGCCGAAAAAATGGCATAAATTGCTAATGCTTTACATGCAAATAAAATCCATATACTGGAAATAAGTCCCCAGTAGGGATCAGATCAAGCTGATCTATATTGTTATAAAACGACTTAACTAATTTTCACAAAAGTTAAAAATCAGATTCAATATTATGCTTGAAATTAGCCAATTTGTCAGATCAGGGGAGATATTATCATGAGACTTCTTATATTACAGCATCAAAACATTAAAATAATCACAGATAACAGTAAAATTATTTTTGGGTCTTGCATATAAATAGCTGAAATAAATCTAAAGATAAAAAAAATATAAAGAAAAGGGACTGATGCTTATCCTTATACTTGCTATAAAGTTCTGTCAACTGGGTGTAGTTCAAATTCGTGTATCCATTGGTTTAGCCAATCAAATACACAAATAATCAAAAGTCAGAACCCCCATCAAATCCCGCAACAACAAAAGGAAAATTTCACTGATAGAAAGCAAACACTAAACGAAAATCATTAAGTAAAAAGAGGAAGAAGAATAAGAACCATTTGGAAGCAACATTGACAACGAGCAGAACTTTCCCTTCGTAGATACTCAAATCCGCATCTTTACCTTTTGCATCCTTCACAAATCACTTAACGAGCAGAACTTTCCCTTCGTATATACTCAAATCCGCATCTTTACCTTTTGCATCCTTCACAAATCACTGCAACAACTTCAAAATCTCGTCCCAAAATAGAAACCCACAACTATTAAACCCAAATAAAACCAACAACTTTAACCCTCGTTGCCGGTAATTTTAAAAATGAAAAAAAAAACTTGCCTTTCCGGCGGCGGCGGCTCGGTGAATGTAATTGAGAGTTTGTTTGAGACTTTTGCTTTTGCAAAGTAAAAAATATGGTCGAGTGGGAAGTTTTGCTTTTGCAGAGATGGGAGATGTCTTCTTCGTTACGAGTGGGAAATGAAAGGAAAAATCAGGATCTGGGATCCAAAACCCTAACAGAGACGGAACTGAAAGAAGAAAATACCTCTACACGCCACAGGTTCTTCTAGCTGCAGATCTATAAAGAAGTACAGGATCTCGGAAGCTGGTGGTGGAGATACAAGGAACCGAGAAGAAACCGTGCGCGAGAGAGAGAGAGAAATGGCGAGAGGAAAACGGCGGAGTAGCGTGAAAAAATATCTTTTTTATTTTATGCCAAAACGACGTCGTTTTAGGCGGACGAAATTGGGAACAGTAAATTTGGAAGTGGCTCTTTTATTGTATAGGGATAGGGATAGGGAAATTATAGATATACTCAAAATCATATATTTTTTTTAGTCAAAATGAAATAGGGGCTTACCGTGTATTTGGCTCCCATTCTTACCAATTTTTTTCCACCATTTTTCAACATTTGCGGGCCACATGTCTAGAGATAGCAACGGGGCGGGGCACCCCATCCCGCCACTCCCCCACCTTAGACGAGGCGGGATGGAGCAGGTTCGAGGCGCAGGCTTACCCCGTTTCCTGCCTCGTTTATTATTATTTTTCTTTTTCAAAAATTTCCAGTTAACTATTTTTTTTTAATTTGTAGTTAATTATTTTTTTTATTCTTCACGGGGCGGGACACCCCCTTCCCGCCCCACCAACCCGTCGGGCGGGGCCGAGGAGGGGCGGTTTTTTTTTTTCCATCACTACACATGTCCGACAACAAGGATGACTTCTAGGACAACCACTTCGGCCACACACGTTAGTTTTTGAATTATAAACTTTTCATTTCTACCCTTCAATTGAAAACATGAATTGTTACACAAGCATTTTTTTCAATGTAATCGACGTGAAAAATCAAACCAAAACCTTTTCAACGAACAACATTGATAATATTCAACAGAAAATATGCATGCTCAAATACGACTGAACAAAGAAGTGTTCATCAACATCGAGGTGTTTAGCGAAATTACGAATACATACCACATCAAAAAAAAACGCGTTGCAAGACTACTAATGTGCTCCTATGCCATATAATCACGTAGTAGTTGCCACGTCATGTCCTTTTCGACTATTGCATTTAGCTCGACGACAATTTTATCTTCTTCATTAGATAGGTATATCTCAACTACATCATCATCCACTTTTTCGGCTCTAAAAAACCCTCATCTAGCCGACCATTTCTCCTTAGGAAATTATGCATTCCCATTGTGGCCCGACCACGGCAGTTTGCACTCGCATATTGTAACCAGCCATTTGATCAAGAATCTTCCATCTTTATTTCCAAACATCAAACGCACGCTCGATAATGTTACGACACAAGAAGTGATGGAAATTAAACCATTCACGATCATTTCAAAACCGATGGAGTTGCCCATCCGTTGCATTACCAAATTCTTGAAAACGGTATCTAGTATCATAACCATTATAGGGAGCCATATACCCAGGCATATGTTCGAACCTGGAGTCAACCAGGTAATATTTTTCGCTCGTAGGTTGCAAAAAATTGACCTTCAGACTATGTAAAGCTCGGGGTCAATATGCGACTGTCGTGTGTGTTCCCTTTGGTTTCCGAAAATACGAAAGTGAAACCAAGATTGAAATCATAGGCGGCCAATTCATTCTGTGTTGGAATCTCCCTTCCTGCCAATGAAGTTTTCTCTTCTATGTTGTGTCAGCACAACTCTTACATGTGTTCCGTCGATTGCACCGATGCAATCTTGAAATAGGGGATAGCGTTCCAGATTCGGGTGATGGTGAGCTACGCCTTCGTTGTACATCGGATCTGGTTGTATCATGTTTTCCAATAACGTTACGCATGCGTGAAGGAACGTCCTAAAATAATGACAAATGGTTTGCAATGAATGACCTAATATAGTGAACTTGTCGATAACCTTATCGTGTGCCAGTATATACAAGAACATTTCGACATGTTCATCTATATCGATGTTCGAGCTACTCGAAATGTTGTAATCGTTGCGCAAAATATACGTGAAGTGTATATACATCAGAGGATATATCCTGAACTCTTGAACAAGTTTGTAGATAAACGTGCATATCTTGTAGCATAAAAATGTGGCCGCATCGCATTGTCGAAAATAAATATTGACGTATTGTATAAGGTGCCAAGTACTCATGCAAAATGCGCTCGGCTATTTTACAATATTCAAGTCACGTGTTTAGTCATCTTTCAACTGTTGCATCACATCTTCATGAGAATTCGTATCTGAATCAAACATAGATTCGATGATGCAATCTGTTTCTGAGGATAAATACACCGTCAAGTTGCCGACATCTCTTCGACGGCACGAATGATGTATAGTTACGAAAATAGTAACTGTGAATATGAAAACTAAATACAGTCCTTAGAAACAATCTTCTATTATGCTAAGGTAAAAAACTTAAACGAGTGTCTATCTTAGTTATAGAAAGAAACCTTGAATGATAATGGGCCATTGGAAAATTTTTATTTCGACATTCCATCATTTCAGATTTTTTGTCAACTTTTGCATTGCTTGTGCATGGAGCAAAAGCATCCATTGCCCATATTCTGGAATATTGCAAAAGCTTCCAATTTCTAAATAGCAAGCATTTTTCAAACAGGAAATGACAACTAGTTAAGATACACACTACAAACACGATTCGAATCCAATTGCACATGCCATTAGAAAAAAATACAAGAAAATTAAACGAATGTCGAGGACACGAAAAAAAATACAAATAAAGCAATAAAATGAAAACCATAAGAACACGTGCGCTGAGTAACGCTCATCCCCTATGCAAAAAAGACTGATTGTCCTGCTCAAAGTAGTACTCGATAAACTTAAACCACAGGTACAAAGTCTTGGAAGATATAACGAATTCCTATTTTCCTTTACTCGTAGGAACCATAGCGCAAACACTGGAGTGACACACCCTCCTTCACATTCCTAGACAATAGAAGTTCATTCACGCACTTGTTGACCGACATATCTGCCTTCTGATGAGATCTCGCAATTGAGGCAAGACCGTTCCAACACTAACCATTTTCTCAAGAGAAGCAGATACCTCTCGAGCACCGGACTTTTTTTTTCTTTCCTTTATCCTTCTCGTGTTTACATTTCCTTTTATCATTACTGCGTTTGCTGGATATATTAATAGAGGTGTGACTTATATCTTCTACGGATCTGTTACTGGAATCCATTGTCTCCATGTTGATGGGCAACATGTTACCTCCGTCCTGTCACTATCTATGACAACTTTGTTTGGGACAATGCGTACTTTGTTGAATCACCACTGTCGCCAACAAATTTACCATACGTGTCATAGATCTCACTGCAGTCGAATTTCTTGTACTTAGCATATTTTGGGTTCTCCTAAATTCACAAGGAGACAACAAATTATGTTTGGACAAAAGAAATGTTAACTTTTAACATCAAAGACACAAATGGAAATTAAATAAAACGTAGGAAAAAAAAAAGACTACAGTATAAGTAGTAATGTATACTATCTACTAATGCAGTAACAAATGAGCCACGTAATAAAGACACTAAGACAGACAAACTTTTCCAAACACCAATGCATACAACATAAAAAATTCACGTTTCGTATGTATCTTGTAGTGCAAAAATACAATAATCTCTACCTATATTTCTCTATCCCGGGCAGTCCTAAAAAACGTAAATAGTGATGTGAAATGCTCAAAAGAGACATGATCAAATTTGTACCATATAGTTTTCATTTTCATATTTTAAGATTTCAATTTGTCTATTTAGTAATAAGGTTGAAATTGAAAAATGTTAAGTCTTTTGATTTCATAGAACATAATTGGCTGTTGGTATACTGAAATTGCAAGTACCCAATCAACATATGTACATACACATCTGGGGAAGGTTTGCACCACAATAACAAATTTTTCATTTTACACAATGCATTGCAGTGTCCACAATTTGTAGGGACACATGTTATTTTTGGAAATAATTGAACACATAGACCTCTACCAGAAAATATTTTTCCAGAGATTACTAAAATGTTAAATGATTAGCAGATTCATTTACAACGGACTAATGAAGGGAAAACAATCTGATACCTTGATTTTTGCTTCCCACCAGTGCTTAGGGATGTGGATTGTACTGGTACCCGAGTTGTACTCAATACAAGTGCATCGCAGCAACTCGAAGAGGTGCTTGTGTTCCCTTCGCAGTTTATTCCAATATTTTTTCATCTGTGATATATTCCAATTCTTTCCCGCATAGCTATCGAACAATTCACGGATACGTTGCCATCCTTTTGATGAAAAGCAATTGCCTCGTCGATGGCCTTCGACAATTACAATTTCATAGGTGACGATGAAGATTTTGTGCTCCGGCAGGGTTTATTTTGCAGACTTATGGACCACGGGCTAAGGCTCTTGCGGGTGCGATGACGTATGGTCAATGTGGTCTGGGCTACTAGTACTATATCACTCCAACAGAAAATTTGCAAAAACGATAAGCTCAGAATTCATGAAACGAAACACAAAGCATTGTACACGAGCACATCACAGCTCCGTTTGTGGACTAATCTTACCGCATAAACGCATTGCAAGGATAAGAAAATTTTGGTTGTGAAAATCATAACATAAAACCACGAGCAGATCATAGTTGCCATTGAAGATGGATAAATTCCAACCTGAGAAAGACAAGACCAGCAAACAAAAAATTGGGGATGAAAATCAGAGACGAAACTGCTTACCATGTGTTCGGAATAATAATGCCACTGGAATCCGTCGTTTGCCATCTCTGAGGTCTTCACTTTTTTGTTGTGGTCGCCGATGTCAAGCCGCAGAAGATGAATTTCTTTGGATTTATACGCGGAGTTGAGGTGGAGACAAACGATGCCGACACGGAGAAGAGGAATTTTTTGTAGAAATTGCTCTGTTGAAGTGTTGCTCGTTGGTGGAAAACCCAACAAAGAGGTTCAATTGAGGCACGAAAGATGCCGGCACGGAGAAAGGTAATGGTGATGAGACATGAAACAGTTGAATGGTCTCATGTGAAAAACGCAACATGGAGGTTCGATTGGGGTTGTGTTCTTTCGATTTCTTCGTTGCGGAGTATACCAATTGGAGGACCGGCGCAATAGGATGTGAGAATGGAATGGTAGGGTTAAAATGGAAAGCAATTACGTACATTTCCAATTACATCTAAGGGTAAAATAGTCATAAAATCTCAATGGCATTTTCATCTTTGTATACATTTCTAACACCTAATTGAGTGGTTGGAAGGTGTTGTCTGCTAAATATCGTGGAAAAAATGAGTTTTGGTAAAAAAAAGAAAAAAAAAACTCTTTAAATTGGGGGGCCAAAAGGTAGCTAATGTTGTTGCAAAGTTGTTTCCAACTTTCAAGTATGAATTTCTAAATTCTCAACTGCAGTAAATTTTTCTTTTTGAATAGCGTCCATATGAAACTCCGTTAAAATTGGATATGCTATATTTCATATTAACTTAGTTGCAATCTTACTTTCCCACTTTTCACGTGACATTTGAACACACAACCTGCATTTGATGAAACACACTTTCAAACAAAATATTTACGGAGCAGTCAATATCCACCAGTATGTGGCTGAGGCCACTACGAGTTATTAAAGCTCTCACTACAAACTAGGGCTGTAAATGGATTGGATATGGACCGGATATGTCTTTATTCGACTTGATCCGATAAGAATAATTATCTAATCTGATCTGATAATCTAATGGATATTTGATGGAAAATATGTGATTAAAAAATAAGAATTTTTTTTTAGTTTACGTGTTATTTTATTGAAGAATGTATGGTCAAACATAAGAGAGAAAATGTATTTTTCGAATTATAAGAGATCAAACAAGGGCTTAATAACATTGCCGCAATGCATTTTTAATAGGGTTGGTAAAAAAAACCCGCCCCGCCCCGCCCCGGAACTGCCCCGCCTCGAATGGGACGAAAAAAATCCGCCCCGACGGGTTAATGGGACGGGGCGGGGAGAGGGTACCCCGCCCCGAACCCGCCCCGTGAAGAATAAACAAAATTAAAAATTAAGAAAAAATTATAACGGAACAGGAAATGGGGCAAGCTCGTGCCTCGAACCCGTCCCGCCCCGTCTAAAATGGGACGGGGAGGGGCGGGACGCGGGGCAGGGTGGGAGAGTGGCGTGGCTAGGCGGGGTGGGACGAGGGTGCCCCGCTTCATTGCCATCTCTAATTTTTAAGTAACAATCCCATAATAGAAGAGAAAGATGGCATATATTAAACAACCATAGCTCAATTGCCAATGTTCAACATTCAGATGACGATGTAATTTTAGTGCAAAGTCAAAATCACAAGTGACTATAACAATATTTAATTTTATGGATATGTTTTCAACCCATTAGGAGTTGTGATAAAATAAAATAAAAAAGAGTAAACAAGACGAGATCTTTCTCGATCAATCACTTTGCCCCTCAAATTATCCATCTAATCTAATATTTGATTGAATACCTGAGCAAAAAATTTCTCAGCCGATTCCTTAATTGAAGTTTTGTAAGAACGTTAAGTCGAGCTGCTAACTCTGTGCAGCTGGAAATCGCGGTAAGACATATAAAGACACTTTTTTGACATACCAAGGAGAATCAATAGATAACCTTTCTTCTGTATGAGTCGATCTTTTCACACTAAATTGTTTTCCTACTCCTCAACCAATATGCGCACGTGCTTAAAGGTGTAATATATAAGATGGCTAATAAATGAAGTGCGAGATATAAACCTTGATTCTCTAAGAGTCTTCCAATTCCAGTACATTGGATTATCTCCCCATGCAATGTAAAGTTCCCTTGCACACAACGTATAACACTTCTTTCCACTTGGCTTACTCAATTTGAAACTCTGTTCAAAATTTAACATTAAGAGACACATAGATGCAGAAGAGGAAACAAAATGGAGACGGAACGAGAAGAAACAAGAAACAAGAATTGGTGTAAATTCAATCAATCAAATGTAAAAATAATCAATTCAACTATCTACAAATTTCGAACATTCTACTTCTATTTATACTTAAAATCTCTATTAAAAACGGAAAGGAAATTTTCCAACTTAACTCCAATAACTATGAAAAGAAACACAATCAAATAAAATAACAGTTTCCATTTGGATCTGAGTTGAGCAAGTCCACCGAAATAACCAACTCTAACCCAATCGATAACACTTGACTAGTCATGAGTTCATTTCTTTTTACCCAACTCGAACTCAGTCCAGACCTCTCAACTGGGGTTGAGTTCATGACTCAATTTGCTGATTGTGCAACAAGCTCTACAGAACAAAGATCAATCAATACAATTTTATTAAGTGTTTAAAAACAAAATGTTTGATTCTGAACCTTAGCTTTTACTTGGAAAGAGAATTGATGCCCACAGCCCACCCATATATTTAAGTTCAAAGAAACAAAGAAACAAGTGATCATTTAAGGCTCCAAAAATGTCTAAAACGTAAAAACAAAGTTCAATTATGAATGAATTACCAGTTTTCCACCGTCAAGGAGGAGAGGAGAATCACAGAGATAGAAATAAAGTTCCTTTTTGGAACAATAAATCACCGGAGACACAGATTTCGCAATAATATCTCGATAATCTGGCGGAAGAAACCGCTCCCACACTGTATCAGATTCAGCAGCAGATTTGCATCCCAAAGAAACAGCAGATGCTATACATGCATCTTTTGGGGAAGTATATGAAATTATATCAGATATACATCCCTCTGGTAATGCCCAGAAACCAAAAATCTCATTCTCTTCATTCATGACTTGAATTTGAGAGCAATTCTGGATAAACCCGAAATAATATATATTTGAATTTAAAGGCGGTTAAGATTTGTGTGCATTTGCCATTTGTGCAGTGACGAGAAGCCACGCATCGACTACGTTTGTTTTACAGAATATAAATTTATTTTTTAAGTAATTATTTTACAATTTTAATTAATTAAAAAATATTTATTGCATATTTGGTATGAATTAAAATCAAGATATAAATCTAAATCAAATTCAATAATTAATTTTAATCATATATTTTATGAGATTCATAATTTTTCAACTACATGATCATTAACTTTTATCAAAATTTATAAAAATATCTAATTTTAGTCATCACCAAACATGAGGTCAAGTACTAAATTGTAAACAAGAAGAACGAATATATTTTGTGGTTTGGAGAAAACAAGGGTTGCAAGTTAAATTTAACTTAACTAGATTTTAATTTAATCAAAATCAATAATTAATTTTAATAACATATATCATGAGATTTATAAATTTTTTTTTGATATCTAGGTTTTCCAGCTTACACCAGACTCTGGATCACCAGCCACCGGCCCCTCAGTAACTGGCAGAGGTAAACCGCGGATTATGTCCAAGTTGACCAGGGCCCGTGCACCCTTTATACTCCTAATCCCAATGGAGTCTCCTCCATGATTATTACATCACCAAGCTACTCTAACCAAGAATGGTTATTACATCACT
>CAIGRS010035255.1:0-11301 GCA_903798395.1 Fraxinus floribunda | reverse complement strand
TTTCTCAAAAGTATAACAAATTTGACATTATATTAAAGAGTTTGATATTTCTATTTATGGGCTCGAAATTCATTGAACTTATTCTAATATCATTACAAATCCATAAGTTAGTGGGGACGCCTAATTTTCATGGAATCTTTTAAAATTTAAGTTGAAGACTCTAATTTATGTAGACTTTCAAAATCCTTTATATTAGTGAGCTGAGAGTGCGTCTGATCAAGTGTAAAATTGTGTCGAGACATTCAAATTTGAGGTGGCCAAACATGTAAAAGCACGGTCTGCTTTTACATTCGTATCATGTCAAGTTCAACCTGTTTTAACCTTTTTTTTTTTTTTTTAAAAAAAATGTAGTACCCATAGGCCCTGACAAGCCTAGGGTAGCCCATCCCACCTCATAATCATGCTCAATCGACCTCGTCGGTTCGGTTGCCTAATTCAACCCCATAGAGGCCCGTCCTACCTATGAACATCATTTTTTGAAATCCACATTAAGGTTGTATGTGATAGATGAAGGTTTGCACACTTTGTTGTTCCGTGTTAAGGTCAACATGAACGAACCTAATTAAATGGTGGTTGCCAACTACCCTAAAAGGGATTTTCTTCCTTGTACCACCATTTTCGACTAAATACTCCAAATACGCACCAAGCCTTTTGCGTTTCTTTAAAATTCTACTAAGTATGATATCATTGAAAATGTCCTCGTACACAATCAGGAGCGGAGTTAGGGGACAAAAAAAATATATATATATATATTAATTGGACTGATATATATATTTTTTTAAAAAATACATTAGAAAAAATTTCATTTAAAAACTATTGGGCCTTGGGCGCCTAGACTTGCCCCCTTCCCTCCGCCACTATATGCAGCCGTGGCGCATATTTTATTTATTTATTTATTTTGGGTCAAATCCCGAATCAGTAAAATAACAAAACAATGGATCTTCGAGAGGTGCAATTCAATTACTCTGAGACCTATACTACTTTGAGTTAGTTAAAAGATACATAAAGTCAATTTTAATTCCTAATAGGCCAATCAAGCTATATTCCTTTGAGACCTATACTACTTTGATTTAAAAGATACATAAAGTCAAATTTAATTCCTAATAGGCCAATCGAGCTAATAATTTGTGCCCTATTAGGCACGGAAATGAAGAAAAATACCAAAATTATTGACCCAAAACTAAGAAAACAATCAAAAAAAATATTATAATAATAAAATCTTTAGGTTTAAGCACGTCATTTATTTTGACCTAAACCCGTGTAGAATATAATATTATTTTATTGTACTCAAAGTTAGAGGGTGTTTTGTGGATATTAAAATTAGATTTTTAGTAGATTGTGATAAAAAATTTTGAAATGTGTGGTTGAAAAGTTGTGAGAACCATGAAAGATGTGATTAATATTGATTGTTTAACTTTGACTTAAACTTAAATTAAAATCTGATTTTAATCTGTACCAAATAAGGCCTTAGTTCATTACTCATTAATTAGAAGGGAGAAATTTATTTTGGATAAAAGTTATTTCTCTTATAAGTTTTGATTTACTTTCTAAAAAATAATGTTTCCATGCTACGTTTTTTATTTTTTTATTTTTTATTTTTTGGAGAAAAGGAAAAAGCTAATAAAACCGTGAGGATATGAAATGAAAGCAGAAAAATCGGCAAATTAATAAATTGCAGAATGCTAAATTTCCACCGACAAAGTGGCTTTACATCTTAGTCAAATGCTTATATATATCAATTACTTAGGAGGAATAGCATACTATTAGGTGCGTGATATGAAGAAATTTGTGACAAGAATTGAATGAACAATTTTTGAGTTTCCTTTTCAATACGCAAAATATTTAGGCTCCTACTTAAAAAATAACGTATCGATCGTGACGTATACTGTGCCTTGTCCTCATCAAAAGGTAACCCATAAGTTAGTCGATCAAAATCGGAGAACTGTCATTGGAATTATGTTGTCATGACTTCTCCCTATATGACCATAATTCATTCGAAACAATATGCAAATAAAGAATAAATGTATTTCGTGACGACTACTTCAACGTGATACGTATGTAGTGTGAACTATACAATAGTTGTGCACGCTAAAAATAGCATAGAATTAACCAACCAAGAGTTGTAGCTATTAATTTTTTAAAAAATATTTGTTTTAAGTAATAGTCTAATTTGTTACTTCTTCTCTATATAAAAGATATTATAACAAGTGTTTTACTCAATAAAGAGAAAAAAGAGAGACATAAGTTAAGAAATATATTGTATTTTCATTTTTTTTTTTCTTATATTGAACACACGGTCATGCAAACGTAGCTTTTGTATTGAAATGGAAAAAAAAAATAAAAAAAATTAATCATGTGGTCTTTATTTGCTTTTGATGTTCTAATTGATGATATTATTACTTTCGATAGTACAATATCAAATGTTTAACGAATAACATTATAATTTCTTAATGCTAAATTATTTTGTAATTTTATTTGATTCTTTTAACATGAGACATGACTATGGTACATATGGAGGTTTTAACTCTTTTGAGGGCAACATCTGACTTGCCACTTTATCAAAAGCTTTGTTGTTGATCAACAAAAGGCAGATCAACGGTCAAGAAAAAGCGAGGAAATTAGTGATTAAAAAGTATATAAAAGCTGATTTTGTAAAAGGCAAATCAACGTCGAAATATGAACTCAAGAGACTTGAGTGCGTGTTTGTGAAATTGTATAATGGCATAAACAATGGATTTTAAGGAATACGTGATTAAAAAAATATATAAAAATTATAGATTTTTCCAAATGTGTAAATCAAAATAAAGTTCAATGTACTTATAAGAATAAATTTTGACAAATATTCACTCAAACTTATGTGAATATAAATTGCCAGTCCCGAATAGCAAAAAAGTTAAGTATAGCCTTTGAGCCCCCTATTGAGAGAAAAAAAAAATGTATTTTTGAATAGTGATTATTGAAAATGTGTGGTTAAAAATGAAGAATTTTTTTTCGATTTACGTATATATCATTTTATTAAAAAATATATGACTGAAAATAAGTTTCGAAAAAAAGTTTTGAAAAAATAAATTTTTAATAAAATGAGATTTAAACAAGAACTATATATGACCTTCTGGTACAAATTTGATCCCCCGCCCATTGTGGGTAGGAGTTATAATGCTCACGTTATACTTCCATTGCCATTATAACTCCTACCAACTATGGATAGGAGATCAAATTCGCCTCTTAAGTACCTAGGGTTAAATGTTGCGGCATCACTCAGATTCTGCCACGTATCTATTGTGGATGCAGGAGAAATACTCTTTTTTGAAATAAATCCAATATTAATAACTTCACCAAACTGTAATAACTCCACGGTACCAAAACAATAAAACTCTCTCTCTCTCTCTCTCTCTCTCTCTCTCTCTCTCTCTCACAAAAAAAGAAACAAGAAAATTTTGATGGGAGGTCACCTACTTTCGTGTTTATTTTATATTGGTCATCTAACTTCAACAGGTTTAAATTTGATCACTTAACTTATAGTTTCCATTTGACCATATCGATTTTGTGTGATCAAAATCAATGTTTAATCTAATATGGCTAACAAAACCTTGATCCGGTGACGATTTTCTACTAATTTACTTGTCAATTTCCAGACAAATTAATGTCAAGCAACAATTAGATCACACATTATGTTGATGACGGTGGGAGTGACTACTAGTTTTGGTCGAATTGTAAAAAGGAATGCCCAAATTGAAATTGAAATAAAAATATAAATTAAGTGGTCAAATGAAACAATTTTAATTTGAGCGGCCCTTATAAAATTGGGTAACCACCCCTGGAATAGAGATGAGCGAAACACGTTTTCTTGCAAACCTAATCCAAGCATTATAAAAGTTAATTATGGTCGGTTTGATAGGCAAATGTGGAAATGAATTCCAATTTCATGTTAGTTAGAAAATAAAAATTTACCAAATCCATATGAATTCGTTTTCCATGAAAATAAAGAAAATGCAATTTAAAGTGGTTTTACCTTGGAATTCGGTTTCCATTTTCACGTTACAATCAAACGATCAAAGTGGAATTCGTTTTTCTCGTATGTGACATTTTTCATAAAATTCGTTGCAATCAAACATGACATTATATTCACTCCATAGTTTTACAGTTTGCACCACAAAAATAACATTGAAAGGTTCTCAAGGTTTGCTCATTTGTAGGAACTATATGTCTATAACATTTTTTCGTTGAATTTTAATCTTCAATCTTTCATTATTTAGTAGATCTCGTCTCTGCTAGCTGTCCATTGGGAGAGATTAAAAATATATATTTGCTTGTAATATTTTTAAAAAATAATAAATACAAAAGTACGATAATTTTCGTTCTCAATTCGAATAATTCTGCAAAACCGTCATCAATAATAAGATATGCCAATTAATGGTAGGTATAACAAAAATTTACATCCCCAACCTACTCGTATTGTCCCAATTCGAATGGAATCCCCGTCTTGAATTGTGAACGTGGTGGTGATAGGAATTATTGTCACCATCTCGAATTTCTTACAATCACGCTCCCAATTATTTTATATTTTTTTATTTAAATCATATTTTCAAAAATAATTAATCAGTTAAATGAACCTAGTCAATGAGGATTTTTAAGTTTCCCTGTCTAGTTTTTGAAAATTCTCGACCGCGTGGAGATGATAATAGCCACCCCGTCCTTGATCTGTCTCATTAACATCTTTAATTAATGGAGGTTTGAAGATAAAATTCAATAAGCTTCATTTGGGAAGAATTTATAAATAGCTTAATTTATAATTAGATAGAAATAAGTGGTCGATAGTACTTGTGAGTCCATTGAAATGTGTACTTAAAAATGAAATTTTGTAAAAATGGAGTGTAAAAAACTTAGGACATATATACTATAACAAACAAAGTTTAAGGACCTTGAGTGCAATTAAAATACATTTCGTTGAGTAAACATAACCACCTATTAATTTGCCTATAAAATGCACCATCCCTCAACAGTCTCGTGAATACAAGAAAGCAAGCATACATATACATATATAGAGAGAGGAAATTTAATCCGTCCAAATTCTTGAATTCTGATCAACATCACAAACATTTTTTTTTATCAAATACTAAAAAATGGTGATGATTGATCAGTATATTTTGGGTGGATTTGTTGCTTCTCTATTTGGGTTTGTTTTGTTGTGTAACTTGAGGAGAAAGATAAAGAAGAACAATGGTTCAAAGATTGGACGTAAAGATCAATGCATTAAAACCACCAATGATGGAATTCACCGGCTGGCGGTCGACGGCGTAAGTACGGACGTAATTATTGTCGGTGCTGGCGTCGCTGGGGCGGCTTTGGCCTATACACTCGGAAATGTAAGGAAATTAATCCTGATTTTCCGCAATTCTATCTCCATTTTTTTAGCCCGTCATATGTGCATGATTGCATGTTTTAACAAAAATATCTGGTTGCTGAAGAAGGCTATTTCAATCTTTTATTCTCTTTGATTTCTAGGTTCCTTTTTTCCATTTATATTGAAAAATATTTGGCGTTTCTATGGAGAAATTAAAGTGGTTAATATGAATATTATGCGCACTGAAAATCATTGAAATGTTATTCTGTGATGAATTCCGTAACTAATACCTTTCTTCCTTCATTTTCCTGCATTTTTTCATTCAAAAATGTAACTAAGTCCTTTTATGTTATTTTCTATAGTTGAAATATATACTCAGATAATAGAGTTAATTAATTGCCATAAATCCTGTTATTTCTGGCTTTAGGTTCTAAATATTTTGTACCTCCAAGTCTTCTGGTTAAGGACCCTCTATTTTAAGCAAGCCAGAAACAAGCAAATTGTGTAACCATAAGCTAGTTCTCATCAACTAAGAAGATTCATGAAACTGAAACGGCTCCTCGATAAGATATTGTAGATTGTGCTAACCATCAGAGAATTTCCACGACATTTGATTCCGCAATGGTTTTTAGTATGCAATTTTACCATGTTAAACCACCTCATCTAACCGTATAGGAGCATCTCCAACAAACTCTTTAAATTATGCTCCAAAAGACTCTTTAAATTAACATTTTAATTTAGAGAGTGAGTTTGACTCTATAATTTGAAGAGACAAATTCACTCTCTATAATTAAATTTATTCAAAGTGTTTTAATTTTCAATGTATGAAAACAATAAAATAATTTAAAGATAAATTAGTTAAAATAAAAGATAAACAAAAATAATTTTGAGAGTAGTAAAATTAAGTGTTAAATATAAAGAGTTGTTGGAGTACTTCAAAATTTTAACTCTCTAAATTTATAGATCCTTTTCATATGATAGAATATGTTCTTTAAAAATAGAAAGTTTATTGGAGATACTCTAAGCTAGCTATAAGAAAGGTAAGACATTCAGAGTCTGTTTGGTAGATATTAAAATCGGATTAAAATTGAAAAATTAGCTGTTATTGATGACTTTTATTAGACGGGTGAGACCCAATAACGGTCATATTTTTAATTTTAATTGTTACCAAACAAGCTCTTATTTGTTTAAATTTGATCTTCCACATGCCTCCTCAAGTGCACCCCAGTTTCATTTTATATAATGTGTACAGTTTTCATAAATAGGTCATGGCAAATTGAACCCAGATCTTTGCCGACTACAATACAATGTTAAACTACGTCTTGTATGAACTAAATACTATGTTCAACAACCTTATCTAACAACTTAAGCTTTTAGAGATGAAATTATTTAAGTTCGGTCTTCAACACGACAACCATATAACTTTCTACTACCAACTGTAGGAGGGACGAAGAGTTCATGTTATAGAAAGAGATTTAACCGAGCCAGATCGGATTGTTGGTGAACTTCTACAGCCTGGAGGATATTTGAAATTAATTGAGTTAGGTCTTGAAGGTAGGCGATACAGTTGACAAAATTAATTTCTGTCTCAGCACATTGTCTTAGAGGTGTCTCTGTCCATTTAAGATGTTGACTTGATTTTATTTCTTGCACGTGATTGCAGATTGTTTGCAAGATATTGACGCTCAACAAGTTTTTGGATATGCCCTTTACATGGATGGTAAAAGCACTAAGCTGTCTTATCCACTGGAGAAATTCAATTCAGATATCTCAGGAAGAAGTTTTCATAATGGCCGTTTTATACAAAGGATGAGAGAAAAGGCTGCAACCCTTCCTAAGTAAAATTTCTTTATTTTGGAGACATTTCTTCCATTCACACGTAATGGAATTTTATAGTTGAAGTGTTTCTTTAAATTTGCTTTAAAATATGACATGGGTTGGTAGAGTTGACCACAGAATCAGATTGTTGTACTTTTATGACTTTAGTTTTGCTTTTGCATGAAAAAATCAATTAAGTAAACTTTTGACTCTTTCAAACATAATACTGATTCGCAGAAAAAAACTAATTAGTGAAAATAATCTGATAATCCTTATATTTCAAATTCTCATTTTCTAGAAGAAAGTTTTTACTAATTCTCATCTATACTCTTTTCTGGTTTAGT
This sequence comes from Fraxinus floribunda, assembly GCA_903798395.1. Classification (NCBI taxonomy): domain Eukaryota; kingdom Viridiplantae; phylum Streptophyta; class Magnoliopsida; order Lamiales; family Oleaceae; genus Fraxinus; species Fraxinus floribunda. The sequence goes on along the minus strand of CAIGRS010035255.1, from coordinate 3,795 downwards.
GTCAGATTGGAACAAGGAACGGTAACATCGTTGCTTGAAGAAGAAGGGAAAATCAAAGGAGTGCAATATAAGACTAAGAATGGCGAGGAAATAACTGCAAGTGCTCCTCTCACCATTGTATGCGATGGCTGTTTCTCGAACTTGAGACGCTCTCTTTGTACTCCGAAGGTGAATAAGCCTACTTATGCTACGGTAACTATAAATATTTAGAGAACGTTGTGTGCTGTATTGGAAAAAAAATAGACCGTGAAAAGTTTTTTCAATTGTTACTTGTTAGTCATATATAGTTTTTCCTTTTTTCTTTGAAGTTCCTTATTTTTGCCTGAATTGACCATGCATGTTTTATTGGATTATTGCACTGTATCCATTCTTCAATCTTCTACACCCCTAAGCAAAAGTCTATGTTAAATGTAGGTGGATGTCCCCTCATGTTTTGTTGGTTTGGTCTTGGAAAATTGTGATCTCCCATTTGCAAACCACGGGCATGTTGTTCTTGCGGACCCTTCGCCTATCTTATTTTATCCCATCAGCAGCACTGAAGTTCGTTGCTTGGTTGATGTCCCGGGACAAAAGGTGCCTTCCATTGCTAATGGTGAAATGGCCACATATTTGAAGACTGTGGTGGCTCCTCAGGTACTTTTAGTTTGCTCATTGGAGGACTAAGCTTTCTCATGCTTATTTACATTTTCTTATTTCTGTTGCATATATTGCCCATTCTGATTGAACAATACATCCGTTTTTTCAGATTCCTTCTCAGCTCTATGATGCATTTATAGCAGCAATTGACAAAGGAAAAATAAAAACAATGCCAAACAGAAGTATGCCAGCAAATCCTCATCCCACTCCTGGTGCCCTTCTAATGGGAGATGCATTCAACATGCGGCATCCTTTAACCGGTGGAGGAATGACTGTGGCTCTATCAGATATTGTTGTTATCCGGGATCTTCTTCGACCTATACATGATCTTAATGATGCTACAACCCTATCCAAGTATCTTGAATCGTTCTATACCCTCAGAAAGGTGAGTTATAGATTGAACATTTACATTTTTTTAAATGTCCTATTAAGACACTGCCGAAAGAATAAATCTTAAATTTAAGATTTTGGGGCTTTTAACTTGAGAATTTGAATATTTTTACTTTTGTATGCAGCCTGTAGCATCTACTATAAATACACTGGCTGGTGCACTTTACAAAGTATTTTGTGCATCATCAGATCAGGCAAGGAAAGAAATGCGTGAAGCATGTTTTGGCTACTTGAGCCTTGGAGGCATTTTCTCTAATGGCCCTGTGTCTTTACTCTCTGGTCTAAATCCGCGCCCTTTGAGTCTCGTGCTCCATTTCTTTGCTGTGGCTGTCTATGGTGTTAGCCGCTTATTTCTTCCATTCCCTACACCAAAACGGATTTGGTTAGGGGCTAGATTGCTTTCAGTGAGTGTCTTGACCTCGTGGCTATCAATTAACAATGATACTGAAATTTTCTTCTATTCTTCTGTGACTGTGCACTTGGCAATATTAAGGAAGAAAAAAAGTTTAAAATCATGTTCATCGTACAATCCAGTATGTATATAGTACATGCATAACTTACGATGTATTTTTTCTTTACAGGGCGCATCTGGAATTATTTTTCCTATTATGAATGCAGAGGGATTTAGACAAATGTTCTTCCCTGCTACTGTTCCAGCCTACTACAGATCTCCCCCTGTTAATTAACAGATTCATTAAACTCTGTTTTTCTTTTTTCTTTTTTTTTTTTTCCTTTTTTGGTGTGTGTATTGTCGTGGTCCTCTCCCAAATAGCGTCAAGAGAAGGTCACCATTAGCTTGGAAAGAGAATACTCTACAGCATTTTTCTTATATGCTTAATTCTGGAAATAAGTGTTCCATCTCATCTTGTAAGATACGATATTTTATACTATAATAAAACAATTTATTAACTGTTGCATCTTCTCCGAATATCTTGAATATTTTGTTATGCATGATGATATGCTGCTCTTAGGATATAGCAAAATTACTCGGGCAGTTTAACTAGGTTCTTTACTCGACACTTTATGATTATGATTGACACCTGAGTAAAAGCGACGAAGATTGTGAAAAAGCAAGGGATACTATAGACTCCGTTTGGTTTTATTAAAAATTAAATTTTTAATAAATTTTAATAAAAGTTGTTGAAATATGTGGATCTTATAAATTTGTGGTTAAGCGAATTAATTTTAACTTGTGTTTTATGAACCATTTTAACTAAATCAAATAGGGGCTATACAAATTTTTTCATCATACTTTTAAGAATCGTAACTATGTTTGATTCCTATTTTTTAAAACTCATTTTTTGTTTTCTTAAATTCATTTCGAATCATGCAGTTCGTGGAATTCACAATTTTTATCAATTTTTCGATTACATATTTCATGAACTTTTATCATAATCTACTAAAAATATGATTTTTAATTGAATCAAAGGCATATTATCCTTATATCATAATTAAGTATAAGACCTTTGATATCAAGTACAAGGATCCCGTTCAAGCTTGGCTCCTTCAACAAATAAACAAGCATGTGTCAACCTTGAGGAAATGGAACAAAGTAAAAAAATGCACTACTTTCGATTTTGTTGGTATTTTTGTCTAAATTTCTCGATGCTCAATTTCTCGCCTATTCTTGTGCAACTATCTTGACTTTTTGGTTGCTTGTAGTTTTTGTTCACAAGAAATTGTTCATACAAGTGTTGCATCTTTTAATGATATGACAGTTTAGTGGGAGTTTGTATTTGATTGTTGTTCAGACACATTTTATGCTTATATATAATCATGTTTTGTTTCACTCTGGTAAAAGTTTTGTTTTGATCTCATTAAAAAATGAGGTAAGATCAATTGAAAATATGCATGTTTAGATCACATTACATATAATTTTTATGCTACAAATTCATATTGATATATGTCATTTGATTGCGTTGATATACATGATCATTGATAGGTTTAATTATGATACTTGTAACAAAGATCGATTTGATCCTATATTGACATAAGTAATGGACGAAATTGTTCGGAGATACTTTTGATTATAATAGCAAATTTTTGACGTCATAAGGTTATGCACACTTATAAGGTAATGTATATGGTCAAAGTTGGAGATTGTTGAGATTTAATTTGTCTTGTGGGCCTACATATGTAACTAATTGTATATAAAAACTATCTTAAATTTAAGTCCATTTAAAGCTATCTAATAAAGATCTAAAGTTATGGGTTTTGAGCATCTAAATGAAGTATAGGCCTAAATATGATAGTGACCGGATCCATTATGATTGTATTTTCATGATAGGTTGAAACACATATGGAAATATAAATGGGAAAAATTCATAAATCCTACTTTAAGTTTACACCATTTCAAAAATAAGAAAACAACTTTCGCATTTCAAAAATCAGATTTTTGACACACACACACACACACACACACACACACACACACACATATATATAATTAATTAATTAACCCACACACCTCCACCACCTCCGACGACCGTCCGGCGATTACTCTGATTCCGGTGACAATTCCAACGACTACTCGGGCGAGCATTCCGACGAACATTCCGGCGGCCATTCCGACGACTCCACCGATTTCGGCGACCATTCCGACGACTACTCTGGCGAGCATTTCGACGGCCGTTCCCACGACTCCTCTGATTCCGGCGACTATTCTGATGAACGGTCCGGCGCCGTTTTTTCCAACGACAGCTTCAATAAAGGTCACAAGATAGGTCACAACCAAGGTCATAAGTCAAATTCCACACGTCTCAAGTTCTT
>CAIGRS010035223.1:0-10012 GCA_903798395.1 Fraxinus floribunda | reverse complement strand
TCACTTTTTAGGAAAAAAAATTGATTGTCTCATGAATATCTATATCTATAATATATTAAATATCACATCAAATGAGAATCATTTTTTGGACGATTTTAACCCTACTACAATTCAATTATTTCAATAATACATTACTTTTCGTTTTCATGTAATAAATATTACAAAATCAATGTCATGTATTAATTTCGTGTTGTTAATTCTCAATTAATTAATATTCAAAATGATATAGACTCAATGAATGGATTTGATGAATCTTGATGTACATAAATCTAAAATTATCATAGACAAGTTTATTTGTGTTCATGTATATAAAAATTTTAATAAGTGTTTAAATTCACGTATTAACAATTAATTGTTATGTACCAAATATAGTATAAAAATATTGCTAATTTGTAGCATTTAATCATCAAAAAAATTTGAATTATAGAAATTGGGTTTTGAGAGTTTAATTTTATTCTCTAAGATTTTGGTGTTGTTGGGAGTTTTTGTCGGTTGTGCAAGTAGAGGTGCGACAACGGTGGTGGATCAGGCGACGGCAATGAAAGTAGTGGTGGTAGGGGCTTTAGGGACCTTGGCGGGGGACACCCTTTGGCTGGCTACTGGAGCTACGGTGATGTTGGTGTGGTGGTGGGTTACGGTGATGGTACAAGTCGTAATGGTGGTGCTACAGGTGGTGGGGGATCTAGTGGGTGGGTTGTGATATTGGCTATGGTATTCAAGACGATGGTTTTGTTGTCGGAAGTTGGTGTTGGTGATCCTGGCGACGATGGTTTGGACTGTTACAACGGTGTGGTGGTGGTCACAAGCGTTGGTGGTGGTTACAAATAATTTGGTCGATTGTAACCAATAAATTGGTTGGTGTGTGACCGACACACAATATGTGACCAATGAATAGATAAATAATTGTGACCAATAAATACCATGTGCCCTCAAATATTATTAATTTGTGACCAAAAATTTGATAAATTGTGATCTAAATATAATTTGTGATCAATTAATTTGATATTTTGTGACCATAAAATAAGTCGTGATTTATAAATTTGTGATTTGTGACCAATAAATAATATGTTATTATTAATTTGATAGATTTGTTATCGATGAATAAATTGTGACGTATAAATTTTTTATTTGTGGTCGATGAACAAATTGTGACCTATAAACTATTTAAATTATGACCGTAAAGCGTATAAAAATTATGATTTGTGATCAATTAATAGTATGTGACTAATTATATGGAATTTGTGACCAAATTATATGAAATTGTGACTCTAATATATTTATTAATTAAATTATATATAAAATTTTAAAAAAAAAAATCTAAGATTTGAAATTTGTTAAACTTATTCTCTTATTATGAAATCTTTCCTTTTGAAATTGTATACTTGGCCCAAGGGGTTAGGATCTTACTTGATCATTCTGTGCAGGCCCATGGAGCCCAATTTTAAAATAATAGAACTAATCACGAATTTGTAAGAAGATGGTCTAGGGATGTTTGGCCCATGGCTACTCATATCCTGCTGAACTTGTATTGATTACACCACATTATATGTCGAGTCAAATTGTCAAACCACTTTACACCTCTAAAAATAATGTAACTGCTATTAAATATAATCTATCATTTAATTCATTATTTGAACGACTTCCATATCTAGTAATTATGTTTGTGCAAAACGTTTACAGTAAAATCGAAAAGAAAAAGAATAATAATATCGACACACAAAAGTTAAGTGTTTCAGCAATGTATCCAAGGATGTAGCCAGATTTCAATCTTGCAGGGACGAAAATACGGGGGCTGGAGGGGGGCCCGCCCCCCTCCCGGTGGTTCGAGGGCGGAGCCCCCGAATTTATTTATTTTAATTAAAAGAATTGAAAACGATGATTTTAAGTACCAAAATAGGTAAGTTAGGTTGACTGATCAAAAAGACAATTGTTTGTCGATATAAAAATAATATGTTCATCTATGTGTCTAGCGCTATACAAATTGAAAATATGAACGTTAGATGAACATCAAAAAGTAAATTGTCTATCTATATAACAGATGGTAGAGATGGTCTGAACATCTGAAATTGGTCTCTGCTTGTCATCATCACTTTAAACTCGTNCATCTGAAATTGGTCTCTGCTTGTCATCATCACTTTAAACTCGTCAATAAGAGAATCTAATGGAAAAGTATCAACAATCTCCTTCTCTATATACACAAGCATGATATTGGACAAAAAATCATCTTCCATTCTATTACGCAACATTGTCTCAATGACACTCATAACTGAAAATGCACGTTCTATAGTTGTTGTTAAAACTGGAAGAGTCAAGACAAGACGAATCAATCTATCAACAAAATTATAACTCATAGATTTTCTTATCAATGCCAACAGTTGGCACACATCGGGAACTGTTGTCAAATTTTTAAATTGAGAGTGACGCTAAACTTCAATTTGATATAGCTCCAATTGATCTTTCAAATGCAACTTCTCTTGATCTGTAAAGTCAGTGGGATAAAATTTATTTGCAAGCTTACAAATATTCTGAACATCAAAAGCCTTGTAACCGTCTCTAGAATCTAATGATGAGCGAAAAATAAGCAATTCCATCACATCTTCCTTAAATATATCTCTTAACTCCTGAATTTGAAAATCAACTATTGCAAGAAACAAGTCAATTTTGTAATGATGTTGCAAAGTGATAGGATCTTTTTGCTTAGAAGTCCTTCCTCGACCTGTTCTATATAAAGAAGTCATATCATGAATGTCTATGTTTCTTGAAGTACAAAATGACTTCACATTGTTCAACAATCCATCACATCCATCTTTTCTGTAGTTTTGAAGTTGGGTTTTCGTCATGACACCAATTCTATTGCATTCAATATATCCTGAGATTTAAATTGTAATACTTGACAAAGAACATCTGTAAATCCCAAGATATCTCTCATTAAATGTAGAATAACCATGAACGCAAAAGATGTCGTGACATCATAAACACCATCAACTTCACTCTTGTTAGCTAAAGTACTTCCATCATTGATGATATCAACTAAAACAGAACAAATGTCATCAAACAAAACAAGCAAACTACAAATGGAACCAAAGTGTGAGCTCCATCTTGTACTTCCAGTACGTTTTAGAGTTTCAATCTGATTTTTTTCCTCTACAAGTTTCAATCTGAATGTATCTACGTCCATTGTTGTACGATACAATTAATCTACTAACATCGAATAGATACATTGATCTGTCTCATTCGCTCCATCAACTAGCCCACATATACAAAAATGTGAGTCACCTAATCAACAACTTACAGTAAAAGTTCTATGTATTTTCTAACTATAACTCAAATTTTAATCAAATAACAATTTTTTTTGTTTTTTTTGTTTTAGGCCTCTAGGGATCAACATTGAATGAATGATCATACTTCTCAAAGTAAACACGGTCTTATAAGAAATATGATCACGATCAAGTTCTCAATTTACACTTTTTTATGTACTCAGCACTTTAGACAATCTCTAACAAATTTCAGATCTCGTCTTTCATCAAGTTTTATTTTTTTATTTGCATAAATAAAGCCACTTGACGTGCATTACTCAAGTTGAAAGATTAGTTAAATTCATGGCATCTTCTCCCTAAAAAAAAAAAAAAAAAAAAAATCGATCTACACAATGAATCAAAGATATTCAATATCTCCAACCTTACAATCTACTTCTATTCTCGAGTATTCTTAATTGAATCAAAACAATTTTATAAACTTGTTGGTGCGTCGTATTATCGTAGACAGCATGTGTGTAGGTTGAAGTTTCACCACGTGTTATAGCATCTCCTGAAAAGAAGTGAAAGTCCATATTTTTTGCAGAGACACAGGGGAGTGTGCCCAATGTCCTCACATGTTCAGTGGTGTTGTTAATGAGATCTTCAGAGTTTAAAATTAACAACATTTGACTGTTGAACTTACGTGTGGAGCCAACCTTAACACACACCAAATGTTAAAATTAAGCTAGTTGGCCATAGAATCTTGCACATTATTTTGAGTCACATTATTTTGAAATAAGCAAATTAAGCGGTGTGTTTGAGTCACATTATTTTGAAATAATGTATTTTGAAATTATAGATTGATGGAAGATGTGTGGTTGAAAAAGAAAGAAAAGTTATTGACGTGATGAAAAATATTATTTTATTTAAGAATGTGTGGTTAAAAATGAATAGAAGAATGATAATAAAAATTTTAATATGTACCAAAAAGGGGCTTGTTTTCTTTTTTCTCCTTGATAATCACGAATATATGTTTGATAATTATAAGTAAATAAATTAAAAGTAAATTGATAGAGTTTCGAAATATTTCTTACCATTTTTTTTTTAAAAAAAAATCGTTTCGGAAATGTATTCATAGCTCCTGCTTGGGCCACATTTTTTTTCATTCTCATTCTTCTACTCATTGTTAACCACACATTCTTCATTAAAATAATATTTTTCATCACATCAATAACTTTTCCTTCTTTTTCAACCACATATTCCCCATCACATCAATTAAAAAAATGCATTCTTTTGAAAATAATATGCACCAAACGGACTTTAATTGAAATGCTAGTCTTCAAAGTTTTCACCTTTTTCAGTGATACGTCGTATTACCGATAAAATTAAAAATTTTAACGTTACTTTTATTTGATACCATGCCAGGGAATAAATATATTTGCTTAAATTGCGATTTCAGATTAATTTAACATCAAATCTATTAAATAAACTTCCAATTGCCCGACATGCAAATTAACAAATCCATCCTGCCCCAATGCCTTTGGAATTTTTTTATATTCCTTAACAGTTGAACTTCGTTTATTGTATCAATTATGGCCTCATGGTCCAACTTGTTTAATTAATGACAACCATGCATGTTAAGACATTGGTTAACCCATTAACTACTTTTCATGCACAACTTGACTGAACAATTAAACTCCAAAACTAATTTGACACCTTTGATGTGTTAAAATCGAGGTCAATGATTTGAATAAGCATTGTTAAAATCAATGATAAAACTGCGTATCATGTCAAACAATGTAAAGAAAGCTATCGACCATGGTATAAGTGCAATAAAACTGTAACAAAAATTTGAAAGCATTTTCTGTTAGGTTCTTAGCTGATTTTGTAATTGGCTTATTTAGTAGACAAAAGGATTCAAATTGATAGGTTATGAAAGTTCAAGTAGTAATGTGCAAATATGTCAAAAGTTAGTTGAATAAGTTTAGGGTTTCGAGTTTGGAACAAAGAAGAAAACTGCGCGAATTTTCGCTAGACTGTCGCCAGAGTTTGGCTCGAGCTACAAAAACAGAAACACTGTCGCTAGACCGTCGCCCCTCCTTCGCTCGAACGACAACATGTCACTCGATTGTCGCTAGCATCTCGCTCGAGCGATAGCTTTATACGAGAAATTTTACTTTCGCGTTTTAAAGGTTTTTTACTTGACCCATGGTTTTCTTCACTTACCTATATATAAATACCAGAACATGTTCAGAATGAATTTCTCAATGTTGATAATTGAGAGAGTTTCATCTGTGAGAGATCTATTGATTACTTCTTTCAACTTTCATCTTGTTTGAGTGTTTTGGTGAGAAAAATATCGGATTCAATATCCAAATACCAAAAACCAACTTCCTACACATCTGTTAGAGTGTGCTAAAGATCGAGGAAGACGACTGGAGTTCCAGTCTGTGAAGAACGGGTTGTTCTTCGTGATTCATAGGAGATAAACGATTCTACCAAGTTAGGGGTTCTGCAGGATAGCGGAGTTCTAGGAGAGTATTGATTATTGCAGCTGGAATTGGTGCAGGGGGGCACAGAATGCAGGAGAGCTGTCAGAATTGCAGTCAGAAGATCAAATAGTTCGTGTCGTCATCTAATCTGATAGACCGTAAGTACAGAATCGTTTATAGTGGATTGACTGGAATAGCGCCTGGAATTTTTCCCAGTTGGGGTTTCTCCGTGAAAATTTCTTGTATTTTTTACTGCTTTATGCTTTACTGTTTATTACATTCTAATTGCGGTAATTCAACATATGAAAATTGGATTGTTTGATTAACCATCTATATAAAAATTAAAAGTGACTTGTTGCAGTTTAATTCATATTTATTTTTAATTTCGCATTAAATACTAATTCATCCCCCTCTAAGTATTGTTAGGGTCGAACTTGCGTTTTTCATTTTCAATACACTCGCTAAATACAAAATACTCTCTATTTTAAATAGTCAAACTTAAAAATAAATTTCAAAATATGGTTGTATATGGTCCGATTCGGTTCTATTCTAAAGAAAACCAAATTGAATCAGAACTTTCGAAAATTTAGTAAGTGAAACTGTCAAGTCCAAATTTAATCACTCACTTTGATTCAGGAGTTTTGTCCAGTCCTACTTCAATAGATTATCAATTCTAACTTTATAGTGTCGCATTTAATAAGCTACGTATTTAATACTAAATTATTCATACCATACTTCATCCATCCCATATAGATAACTTGCTTCAATATTCATAGAGATTAAGAAAACTTAATTATAATAATTGGAATTATAAATTTTACTTGCGTTTTTTCTAATATACCTTTACATTGAATAATGATAATTTATATTTGTTGATAACAAGGCACGTTAAATATTAACATATTAAAAATTAACTATACTCTCAACAAAGAAACTAAGCTATATTTTGGGATAGATGAAAAAGAAAATGTTGGGTTTTGATATCCAATAAATTTGGATGATAATATCAGCACCATATTGATTGGCTCGACACGAAAATAATTTAGGTCATTAGAAGCAACTTAATTAATTAATGTTGTCGAATTTCTTGTGGATGGCCCATTTATTGATTCTTCGGCCCAACTTAACCTAATCTAAAATTATACAATGTGGCTTTCTTTGCTTCAACCACGTGGGTGTTATCGCAGAGAAAATTGTGAGATATCTGTGTTTTGTACTTTCTCTCATTTGTGCTTGAGTTCACCAATAGCTTCCTCTTATCTCCATTTTTCCTTTGTGGCTACAATTAACTAATTTTTTATAAGAATCAAGTTAATTTTGCGACAAATGGTATCGGAGCACTGGGTTTTACAAAATATTTGAATTTTTTGTGCAAAATCAATAAAAAAACAAGGTAGAAATCGACAGGAAGTTGTCCAAAAATCGTGAAGTAACAAAAAAAAAAACCAATCTGACCGAGGCTATTTCATCCAATTTCGGCCAGATCTTCACCTGGTGGACAAATGGAGGGCATATTCGAACTCAGGGCATCGAGGCACAACCATCGGCGAGGTGGTGCGATGGCCCGACAGCAAGTGTGGTGGCGCGTAAAGGCCACGCGTAGAGATAATGATCGCTTGAGAGCAAGGTTTCGACGGTGGTCCAAAAATATGGTTTTCTCTAAGAGGCATTGCGGATCATGTAGTGGTATTCATTTCTATTTGGGTAATTTTTTGGTTCGAACCATTTTGCCCTTTTTTTGTTTGGATCTCAAGCTTTAGTGTTCGTGTTGCTACAGTTCCTAAAAGCTTTAGGGCAAATAGTGGTGAATCTAAAGAGATAAATTCATATATCTCCTTATTTACGAACCCTCATATTTTGTCCACACGGCAAATTGGATTATCACTTTAAAATTTCTGAACTAGCAACTGATCGTGTCGGTTGTCCATTAGGTTTGGGAAAACCATGTAGGGTAACCATTGCCTAATACTAGAATTTAGGAATTATTTGCAATACTTGAGATTTTATGTTTAATGGGTAAAAGTTGCTTATTGACTCTTTGATATAATTACTAATTAAGTCACTGTGTGAGACTTGCATTAAGTGGAAAATTTGTTTTGTTAACATGCCTCTTTGTTGCATTGGTTATTCCATTAGAACACGTGTACTTTCTCCGTTCGAAAATTCCCTTAATCCGAGATTGTGAATCTCACGAAACATTGGAAATTTAGAACGGTGTATATTGTAACCTTAGGGCTACTTTGTGTGACCTAATTGTGCACTTTGATGATCTATGTTCAAAATGAGATTTAGAAATTTTCAATAGAAATGTAGATTTTTCTATCTGCTAACAGAAAATGAGGAGAATTTTTGTTCAACGAAAGATTTCAAAAGCTATATGATAATTTTAAGAAAAACAAGCAGAAATAAAATGTAAGAGGTGAGGCGAATGTCGTTACTGGGTGAGTGAGGTGTATTGGTAGTCACCATGATTACTGTTTTTACATCTGTGTGAAATCCAATTTGCATGAATTATTGCTTGATACACATTATTTCATGTTACATTTCATTATGTTTGATGTGTGCATTTGCACGAATTTGAGAGTAATCATATTCTTTTGTGAGGATTGATACTGTGTGTATTCTTATTTTAGTATGTGCATTAGCAGTAAGTATACCCATTGGTAATTTGGAGTATCGATGTCTAATGGTGCATTGGTGATATGTAAGGGGGTGGGGAGAGTGATATTTGGATCGTCAGAGGTGATGTGATTAAATGCTTAGAATCATCTATCTGTTAGAATCATAATTGGGTGGAGTGAGAGAGTGTTACTTCTATCACCTCTATTAGGTGAAGACCCGTTATCTACCCAAATTGACAAAGAGGTGAGGTAGTTATAGAGGAACAACCCATGGACTTAGGATTTGTTGTGTTTAACCAATTAGGCACGAGAAGTGACTAATCTAGTGAGTATAGTTGGTGATGAGAAAAGATACATGTTATCGAGATACGAGCTACACGAAATAAGGTAGGATAATTGTGGTGAGATCTTTTCTTGAGGTTATTTATGCATTGGCTATATATGTTGGCTATTTAATTGATTAATTTGGTATTAGTCTGATGTCATTTACATGTTGAACATGTTGAAAAGATTTGTGTATTATCTTATGTTGTATATGCATCGCATGTTTTAAACTTGGTGTTGTTTGCTTGCATGTTCATTTGATATAAATGTGGAGATTTGTTGGGTTTTAATACCTAATAAATTCGGACGATGATGTCAAAACAGGTTGGATTAAATATATCAGCATCACGATAATTGACTCGACTCGAAAATAATTTGGACCATTGAAAGCAACTTAATTAATTAAGATTGCTCATTACCCAATTCACTTGTTGGTGTCCCATTTTTGTTGGCTCATTTATTGTTTCTTCGGTCCAAGTTAACCTAACCTAAAACTATATAATGTGGCTTCCTTTGCTTCAGTCGTGTGGGTGTTATTGTGCAGAAAATTGTAAAGCAGACAACCATCTTTGGTGCTTTCTCTCCTTTGTGCTTGAGTTTACCAATTGCTTTGTCTAATCTTCTTCATCCTTTGTGGCTACAACTAACCAACGAAATCGCGTCCTTCACTACAACACATTAAGTCATTTATAGCTTGCGAAAAATGCTATCGATCATGATCTATAGCATTTTTCAAAATGCTATCGTAGGTGGTGTTATTAAAAGTTATCTCTCTATTATAACATTATAACTTGCGAAAAATACTATCTATCATGATCTATAGCATCTTTCGAAATACTATCGTGGGTGGTGTTATTAAAAGTTATATCTCTATTATAATATTTTATAAATGTTATTATAAAATGCTATAAAAAACTTTAACATAGCATTTTATTATCGTAATGCTTTGAGTATTTATAACATTTTTTTCGTGCAATCTTTTTTAATTTGATAGCATTTTTTTTGTTATAATTTTGACTTTAATAACATTCTTTAATCCTAATGATTACATTTTCAATAGCATTCTTTTTTCATCATAACTTTTTAATATTTATAGCATTTATTAAATATAATGCATTTTTTGTAGCATTTTTTATTATAATGTATAGATATTGCATAGCATTCCTAATTCCTTAATTATCAAATGTAAATATTCAATACCATTATGTTTTGGACTAAAAATATGCACAGCAATAACCAAGTCAATAATAAATTCCAAAAACCATCAATATTGTTTTGTTGAAATTTTCAATGTAACTGTTCAATAAAAAAAATTTGTAATGCTAAGTCTCACACCAAA
>CAIGRS010035222.1:0-10741 GCA_903798395.1 Fraxinus floribunda | reverse complement strand
GATCGAAGTCGAAAGAGATTCAGAGAAAGAAACACCGAACACGGACAAAATTTCACATAAACAGATAAAGCGGTGGAAGAAGAGGAGAAGAGGGAGCGGACTGGAGGCGGTCCAAGCAGCGACGACGGGAGAACGAGCGGCCGGTGGTGGACTGGAGAAATGAAGAGGCGGGAAAGGGTGAAGGGCGAACGAAGAAGGAGAAATTGAAAATCGATTTTGCCCCAATTCCAATTTCTAAATGAATGAGAAGAAGAATTGAAGAAAGGTTGATTTGCTATTGGACTTGGGTGTTTCAATCTTGGGCTGGGACTGGGACGTGGGTAAAGGGTTAACTTAAAAAAATAAAAAATTGGTCCAAAAGATTATTTTTGGCCCAAAAGTTCAGTGCGGACATTTGCCCCCACTGGACCTAACGGGCCTCCGCCCCTGGTTATATTTGTGGCAAAATTATACTATAGCAAAATACACACGGTCAACAATGAAACTTAGAGGAAGCCCCTTTTTTCCATTGGAATAGTGATTGAAAGAGAACGTGTAGTTAAAAATAAGATTTTTTTTTGAATTTGTGGGTAATATGATTGAAAAATGTGAAATTGAAAATAAGAGCGAGAAAAATCCACTTTCTGCACATATATTATGATCACTCGCTGTCCAATTCAACACAGAACCCCTTCTCAATATCTCGTGGAAGACAGCCCCTATTAGTGGTTACGCAACCTAGTTGTAAATGCCCACCAAAGTTTTAACTGTCAATGTTTTGCTCTTTTAGGTTAGATGTTACAAATTGATTCATGTGGAGAAATTGCCATTTCTTTTTTCTTTTTTCTTCGTTAGACGTGATAAGATGCAATTTAGATGATTTTTTTCTGGAGCCTGGCTTGTTGAAAGCATTATCAGCAATTGCTTCTTACTTAAATATATTTTTTGCTTCAATGTTTAAAGTCATGGCTTACTGTTGATCGAATATCTGATGTGTTATGATGTTCTGTAAACTGTGCTTTAATCGTTTTTGATTATGATGATCGTTGAAAACAAGTCTACATATTAAAGATCTATCTTTTTGAGGATGTTGTCGTGCTTTTGCAAAGCATTGAAAAAGAAAAAACGACTATCTTTAGTCATTTTCTCTCATTGAAAATATGATGGTGAGTTGGTGACATACCTCATATATATCAATTGTATCGAAGAAAAGAAAAAAAGAAAAGAAAAATTGGTACATTAACTGAAAAAATTACAGGACAAAATTGAAGATCAACCACTGCACAAAACTTGAATAACACTTAAATGGCTCTTGAGACTTGCGGAAAATTTCTTCTTGTTAACAACATTTTCTTTTCTCGTTATTGCTTTGCATTAGCATGAGACTCAGATAAATTCTTGACGCCGAGTATGAATTCTTGAACCCAATTTTTAGTTTAATTATTTATAATTAGAAAGGTTCAAAGTTTTACATGTTCTTGAAATTCTAGAGAGGAGTAGCGTGAAGAGAAGTAATTCTTCTCTTCTTCTAAATTGAAAGTGAAAGTCAGGCTACCAAATTGTGCTAATTTCCCACAGGAAGTATCAACAATACCATAAAATGAAATTTTTTTACTGCAAAGTATGCATACAATTCGAGTTGATACAAGACAGATGCAGGTAAGATGATCAAGAACACAATACTATTTCTAATCTACCTTTTACCAGACTCCAAGGCATCATATGTTAAGCTCAAAATCTGACCATCTACATTGCTGTTTGGTTGATTCACTCCTCGCACTGCCATGCCAACAACATTTACAGGCTGCGAGTTGGAACTATTGATTTGCTCCAGCGCTCGGAAATATGCACAAGGACCCCATCCTGCCATCAACAGTTAACCAATTAAGCACCTGAACGACTTGACGAATCTGTCTTCCTTTCACTGAGTTTCATTTAATGCCTACAAGGTGACATACGTACACCGAAACAGGAGGCTTTGCAAATCTAACCGAGTCCCTGAGTATAGGGAAGTCTGCTGGTAGGAATTCTTCTTAAAGAACAAACTTAAAGCGATGGAATAAGGAGAGAGGTACTGAAACAGCAGTCTCGTGAAAGAACAAACTTAATATAGTAAAACACACACTGGTAAATATTCGTTTTATGTTTTTGCAAGCAGTGAGGTAAAGCTTTGAGACCTGGCTCTGATATAGAAATGACGCCAGCATTTTCATCTATGTATATATATATATATGCAAATGAAACGACGTATAAAAGAAAATTAATGCAAATGAATGTACTCCTACCTTCAGTGTGGTATGGAGGTGGGAAAAACTGCAGGTAGCAAAATGTAGCCACCACGAGACCTGAAAGTGTATTCAGATGTAACTCGCATGAAAACACGAGTTTTATCCAGGACAATTATTAACCATCAGCACAGAATAGGAGGAGATCACACACCTAGAAGACCACCGGCAAACACGTCTTGCCAATGATGCCAATAATCATCCACACGAGAAACACCAACTAGACATGCAGAAAGAATAGGAAAGAAAACAATGCATAATTTTGCAACATGCCCCCTGCGGTCAAATGCTTTAATTTTTCCTGATAAGTACAGTGACAGAAACCCAAGGCCTGCAAATGACCCTGCAAAACATCCTAAATATTGTTAGATGAAGAATGTTCACAAACATTGGTGACAACCTAAAATAAAGGAAATAGGTTTATATTCTTATATTGTTGTTATAGACTCATACTTTGTAAATATATGAATAGTTTATCGCTCGAAAAGGCAAAGATAATCTTTGCAATTATGAACATTTTTTTCACACTTCGTAAATATTTACATGTAGAATTATCATTCTATTCTACTTAGACATTACAGACTCATACTTTGTAAATATATGAATAGTTTGTCGCTCGAAAAGGGAAAGATAATCTTTGCAAATATAAACATTTTTCTCACATGTCGTGCATCTAGCAAAAGTGAAAGTTCAAGCATAAAGCAAGAAGTACTACTTACATGAAGTATGACCACTAGGAAAACTCTTGTGTCCTTCCTTTATATCACTCTCTTTCCCGTGGCATACCACATTGCCCCAACGATCGTACTCCTAATGAAGTAAATGGGATGATAAGAAGCTTGGTTGATTAACTACATTACGACCGATTTTGTGTTCATTGTTATGTAATACAGAGACTTGTTTTGTCAAATGTTTTGAACAAAATACAATTGCATAGCATATGATCTTCTGATTATAGAGGTATTTGAAACACTAGTGATTGAATAATTTAGAAATATAGATAACATACATCTTTTCCATCAGGAAAGCAACGCCAGAAAAAGTCAGGCCGAGGTCGGCCAACTGCATCTTTTATTGCATCTGTGAGGACCGCAGTAATTAGCACAGCAAATAAAAGTCCTGCATTTCAATTATCAGAAGTGATGAGCCAATCTGACCACTTGCTTGCTAAAGTAAAAAAAGCAGAAATCCTAATTTTAGTTTATTAAATATAGGTACTAGCAAGAGGGATCTCAAAAAATTTACAGACGGCATGGAAATGATATTACCTAGTATACTATGGTGCAGATCATAGACATCTTTTCTCCGAACGTAGAAGAGGAGAAAAATGGCAATCGGTAGCAAAACTGCATACAGCTGATCAAAAGAGAATAGTGTTTATTTCCACTTTGTGACAAGCAGCATACCCTCAACAATAATGATATACGTGTAAAAGGCTGGAATACTTTGATTACTTTTAGCAATATGCTTTATACCACCTATTAATAATAAGACTATTTGAAGTTATATTGTAAAATATAACAAGACATCAAATACATAATTGTTAAAATCTTGCAGTAACTCACAATTTGAAAATGAGCAGTTAATTTAATTTTCAGAAAGAATTTAAATGCTCAAAAGAATAAAGTGGTTTTTGCAGACACCGGCACTCACTGGAACAGCCCACACCGGCACAGTGTTGTCTTTCATGGGATATTTAAGATCAGTCATCATGTCCACTCCAACAAAACGGTGAAATGGGTGAATTACATAGAGAATGATCTCTATCACAACAAGCAGTAACAATATAAGCCAGTCGTGCTTGTGAATCCTTGCAAGTTCGGCTCCATGAGACTTAATGGTGTGTCCGCATCCAAGATCGGCACCATCTCGTCTACCCTGTTTGATAGAACATGCAGCTTACCGATATTATTTGAGTTGCAATTCAAGTTGAGAATGCAAATTGAAATGAACTTCGACTCAAGCAAATAACGATGCTTGGAAGAGAAAGAAAACCAATGCATCTTCCGTTTCAAAAATCAAATATCACAAATTTGCCTCCTGAACAAGTCCATTGAGAATTAAAGAAACAAATAGCCAGAAATTCCTGAGTTTTAATGCAGGTGTGAACCAACTAATGAAAGCGAAACATCTTTCTGCAGAATTTATCGTTATTATTTTCATATTTTAACATTTTTGAAAAACATAAAATCTCATGCTAATCTAGCTACTATTTTAAAACGTGCCATTACCAAGAAAACTTGGATTAAAATGATGCATTCAGGATCAAAACTAGTTAATAGCAGTGAAATCAGACATCCTTCCTGGGAAATAGAAATTACTACTATAACATTTACGGCTTATTTGGTAAGGTGGACGGTATGAATAATCTTAGTAAAGGAAAAGAAGTTAAAATCTTGTCAGTTATTCCGTCCAGTCTTAATCAATACTAGACACCCAACCTACCCTTAATTTGTGTAAAGGACACAAAATTTTATATCCAAAAACTATTTGGCAGTTAAAGCTAGAAGATATGAAAGCCCTCTCACCAAAAAGTACAACTATTAAAGCGTAATCTGAAGCAAATTGTCATGTTTTTAATTTACACAGATAGCAAAAGAAAATAGGACAATTCACACAATTAGTGGCTCTCTCTTTATGGACATGAAATCGTTAATTAATTAAAGAACAATTGCTTAACCACAAGATTTTTCATATTAGTCAGTACGCTAACCATTAATATGTTAGGAGCACGCGTATTTCAAGATTGGTCTGCTCAAACGAGTCGTCATCTTGTAAGGGCATGTTAAGGGATAGAATCTCACATCGAATAAAGATGAAAATATAGACCAATTTATAAGGGTTTGGACTACTTCTCTTAATAATGTTGACCTTTTAAGATGAAACCCCAAATCTTAACGTAATATTTCATACAACTAGAAAAACTATCACCTGAATATTCAAGACAAATGTTCTACAGCCTCTCTAAAATCAGTTTGAGCTTCAAAATAAATAGAATTAAAATATCTTCATCAAATTTCCAATCTGATGCAGATCAGAGCTGCTTGTTGGTATATGGTTGATATAATAAAAACATTAAACTTTCAAAATGAAAAGAGATCCACTTGCATTGACCACCTAAAATCCTACCATCAAAGGCAAACCATAGAGTTATGTGGTGGCAGTCAATTTTCTGACCAACCCAACTCACCCATAAATTTAGACGGTAATGGATAAATCCAACATAGGCTAAAGAACCAACAAATAAGATGGATCCCATGACTCAATATTACAAACCACCAGATTATATTCGTTTCCCAATAAAAAGGCAAGCAACTTCAAGATTTGGTACAATAGGATTACAAAAATTTAGAAGAATTGTTCTTTATAATTGAATAAACCAAACAAAACAAATTGCACCACAATGATCCTGTAATGATCAGCAGGAACAGGAAAGGGGGTAGCACTCAGTTGGGGAAAGAGGAAGAAGAGGAGCCAACGGACTTCAAATTCAAATTCATAAACGACACCGTTTTACTTAGTTTTGATTTTTGAAGTGTACCCGTTTTCTGTAGCAAGCAAAACACGTTTTCTTCTACTTAAACAAATGGAGGTAACAGGAGAAATTTCATTGTGAAAAGTTATCATGATTTTGCACCTCTTTCTTCTTCCCCAATTCTCTGTAATATCTCTCCCTCTTTCTTTTTTCTTGTAATCACTTTTGGCTCAATCAATATATTTACAGCTTGGATTGTTAAATCTCAACTCATTATCTTTATCTTGTGAGTTCGTTGTGGTGATTTTGGTTGAAGTTTAGCTCAACTATTACAAGTGGTATCAGAGCTTGAAATCCTAAAAATGGACACGAGGGCTAAGGCAGTGGAGGAACACTTGAAGATGCTAGATATGGAAGTGGAAGATCTGGGAGAAGCCTTCAAGACAGTGGGCAACAAGGTTGATGCCTCAGATCAAACATTTAAAATCCTGTGCAACAAGCAGGACCGAATGGAAGTATTGATGGGAGAAATGAATTCCAAGTATGAATCTATAGTATCCATGATGGCACAGATGAGTGGGCAAAAGGGGGAACCTAAGGAGATAAAAAATCAGGATCATCCATACCTATTGCTTTCAGTGAAGGGCTTTTAACACCAAGGGGATGGACAACAATGGGAAGTAGCGGTAGTGCTGAGAAGGGTGAAATAAAAGGGGGAATTAAGCTACCTAAGATTGACTTCCCCTATTTCAATGGAGAAGGACCCAGAGAGTGGCTGAGGAAAGCAAGAAAATATTTTCAAATTCACCAAGTTCCTGATGAGGTGAGGATTAGTACTGCTGAAAATGTATCTCAAAGGGAAAGCAGACGTGTGGTTCCATGGCTTCAATAATAGCCACCCAGATGCTGATTGGACCCTATTTTCTATTGAGATTTGTAGGAGATTTGCAGAAACTACAGCAGAGGAGAATATAGAAGTATTCAATAAAATCAGACAAAAGGGGACTATGACTGAATGTCGGAACTATTTGAGGATCTCAAATCCCAGATTATGCTATCTCTACCACACCTTCCTGATTCATACTACATATCAGTGTTTACTAGTGGATTGAATGAAGAAATTAAATCTATGTTTAAAATTATCAGACCTAACTCTTATCTTCCAAGCATTTGAAGTAGCCCTCCTGCAGAAGAATACCATAACAGCCTTGAATAAGTCATCAAAAATCCAAACCAGGCCTCATTATCAATCCAAATGGCCTAACACTTCCCAAAAACCCACCAAGCTGTGACTCAATGGCTAATCCACTGGACAAATTCTAACAGAGATGCTGCTACTTGGGGAAGATGCTGAAATCATTCAAGAGCAATTTCCTCGATTTCAACCTCGGGGACAAGGTCAATTTGAGGGGAAGGAATGTAATGATCAGCAGGAACAAGAAGGGGGTAGCACTCAGTTGGGGAAAGAGGAAGAAGAGGAGCCAACGGACTTCAAATTCAAATTCATAAACGACACTGTTTTACTTAGTTTTGATTTTTGAAGTGTACCCATTTTCTGTAGCAAGCGAAACACGTTTTCTTCTACTTAAACAAACGGAGGTAACAGGGGAAATTTCATTGTGAAAAGTTGTCCGGATTTTGTACCTCTTTCATCTTCCCCAAATCTCTGTAATATCTCTCCCTCTTTCTTCTTTCTTGTAATCACTTTTGGTTCAATCAATATATTTACAGCTTTGGTTGTTAAATCCCAACTGATTATCTTTATCTTGTGAGTTCACTGTGGTGATTTTGGTTGGTTTTGGTTGANAAAGACATTCTTGACAGGATTTGGTTGTTTATTATAATAAACGTACAAAACAAAAATACTAAAAGAAATAGATATAAACAAACCTGGAACATATTCCGGAAATTCGGAGTAGGACAGAAAGAGATCATATCCCTCCAACCCATTCTGTATGCTTTAATCCACTGATTCCCAAATTCTAGAACAGATAAAAATGGCGAAACAGTGTAGAGTCTATAACAGTCGAAACAACCAAGTGAGGTTCTGCGAAATGACAAAATAAACAAACTTTTGAAATATTTTTCTTGGAAGTAATATCAACAAACAACTGTGAAAATGGGACCCCAAAATAATGGTACCAACCCCATACATTTGTTGCTTAATGAAATGATTATTGCGAACTTAGAAGTTCAAAAATGTGACAACTGAATTCTTCAAGGGAAACTAATCAGAGAAGAGAGAAGTTTGGATTGAAAAAAAAATGGGGTCCACCAAATACGTAACGGCTATCTATCGGCAACGCGGACATCGATCGTTGCATTGACTAGCTGGTGCGATTAGCATTACTTTCAAAGAAGACGTTCTTTCTTTCCATTATCTTTAATTCTCGTATTTAGTTTTAGCCATATATTTATATAATAAAATATTTTATAAATAAATTCAAAAAAAATTCCTACTTTTTAACCACGCACTCTCTAAAAAATCATTATTCAAAAACATATTTTCAATACAAAATATAAACAAATAACTTGTTATTTATTTAACTATTTAAGTTCTAAATGCAGTCTAACATGATATTTTTAAGAAAAATATAAGGATTTAATTGGAAAATAAATATGTGGGACGCGTAAGAAAGCATCTTGAATTCAAAATCTAACAATTGGAATAATTGGATCGATGTCTCAAGTAACAAGTCCGTCCCTAACTTTTAAAAATAAGCAAATTGATTCTCAAGTTTTCATCACATAGTTAGACTTCAATGAAAACTATTCAATTCTCTTTAATTGTCACGTGCCCTTAAGCACAAACTCAGATCACCACTTGAGGTAGCTTGAGTTGGAGCCAAGTCGAATGTCCACTTGAACCAAGGTTATTGGTTCATCACTACATTTGCTACGAATGATCATATTCATTAAAGGGGTAAAACCCCTTGGTCAGGCCAAAGGACAGGGGGCCACTACAATAGGAGGGCACCATGTGCGCCCCTTGTCACTGGGCCTGGCTTTGAGCCTAACCCAGTAGCATCTCTCTTCATTAAATCCTTGACAATGATTGAGTATTCTAATGCATGTCCATAGTGTAAGGATACATATAGGTAGTTGGTGAGCTGACTTGAATTTGTTGGCATATAGGTTTATGGTACTCTTAAGGTCGATGATATTAATTATATCTTATGTGTACGTATAAATATACCTATACGCGCGATAGAAATGTAATCAATATAGTGTATATTGTTGTAAACTAGTTCAACATGTTTGTATGTTATAATCTAGACAAGCCAAAAATTATTCTACATCACTACAATATAAAAGAGGCAAAAACTTGGCACGCCACGTGTCGCGATTTTCCATCGTCGTCGTATTTTTTTTTTTCGCCCATCGACATTTCCCCCAACACGCCACTCCGTCTTTACTCTTTCTCCATTTTCCCACTCAACCAACCATACATCTTTACTCCTCCATTCCATTCCCCACATTTACCCATATCGTAAGATTTCTCCTTTCTTCTTCTATCTTTTGAATAACAATAAAACAGCTAAACCATGATTCAAGATTACCTATGTTTACAAGGCCTTCTATTATTTATAGATGGGTGGCATATGTAAGCCGTGTGCTATTTGACAAACAAACATTTTCTTGCACGACTAAGGTTTATTTTCTTTTGTCAAGGACTTGATATGATTCACTTTTCATGGTATTTGATAATGGATCCAATCTACTTAGCCATACTCAATTAAATTAAGCACAAAATAGTTCCTTAACTTTGTATCCAATCTACTTAGCCATACTCTTGAAACCCACTCATGTCATTATACAATATGATTAAAAAAGTTGCACTATTTTGTTTAAAATGCAAAGTTAATGTTATCTTACATAAGAAACATGCATGCTATGTAATGTATAGATTTTTTGCGAAAATTGTTGACTCGAATAATCGGCAATTACTCTGGATCCAAAACTTGCAATAATATTTAATAGACATTATTGCATAATTTTTTTAAATATTATATTTTATTTTATTTACCTCGTCAGCTAAGAAATCCAACAAGCTCCGCAAAATGTCTCATCTACTTCTCTCTTACATGCCTGAAACAAAAGTCTTAGTACGAATTCAATGTAATGTCCATGCCTTTTCCATCCTTCCGCCTATAAATGAAAGTTTGTTCTCCGTGACAAAGATTATGCCAATTGCCACATTTAATCTAATTCTTTCTTTATATAAGCAACCTAACAAAACAAGTGACAAGTATAACAAATGGTGAGCAAATGATTTATTTTTATTGGCAACCAAGCCTATAAAATAATAAATTAATAGTAGTAGTAGTAGTAGTAGTAGTAATAATAATAATTTTTAGTATTATGTAATATAGAATGAAATAAATATGCATGTTCTTTCCTTTCAAGTAATTTTTTTCTAGACTAGTCGTACGCCCGTACAATGTATGGGCTTTGGTATTTTTAAGGTGATATTAGTGTATCATATTAATGGTATTGTGGAAGGTTAGTAAGTTTTTATCTAATATAATAATTAGTAATCCTCGAAATTCTCAGCTTCAGTTGGTCTCTACAAAAATGGAAAAAATGGTGTGACGATAATAATTAAGTGTTGTGTTTTTTCAAAAGAAGTTGATCTTCAAGCCCAATGTTGAATTTTTGTAATTAATCTCAATTCCTTGTGAAGATTTGATCTCTTCTCTCAAAATATAGGAATTAACTTTCTGTTCTTGATGAATTTGATGATACTACTGTATATGAAGAGGCAAGATATTTTTTTTAATTATTATTTTAATGTGTAGCTCTCTTTCTCTATTTATAACAGCAAAAAAATAGGTCAAAATCGCATCCAATTTAGTTTCCAAAAGAGTTTGAATCGCGAAATGAAACTAAAGACTCGTATGTGAAAATTGAGACCGTGCACTGGTAGAACCAAAATGGATATTGGGTTGGGGAAAATAAAGTGGCATATGCTGGTAACATTTCAGTTAAATAAATTATGAAT
>CAIGRS010035205.1:0-15279 GCA_903798395.1 Fraxinus floribunda | reverse complement strand
GCTTTAGCCAGGAACATTTAATGCCACCAACCTAGAGATTGATGGATTGACACCAAGGATGGGAGAAGCCCAGAGGATCAGGCAACACGTGTCACCTCATCCGACGGTCGTCCTCTCATTTCTCCTAGTATAAATACTACACCCTTGTGCTTGAAGGAGGGGATTGGATTTTCGATTCATACTTACTCCACTATAGATTTTGGTATCTTTCTCCCCCCTCATATATTGGTATTTCCTTTCAAATCTTGTCAACCGTTCCCAGGCGAGTTTACCACCGCCGGTGAACTATTCTCCGGTTGAATCCCAGACTGATTTGACCGTCGGAGTGCTCGCGGCCGCTCCCAACCCCTCCGGGATAGGCCTCGAGTGACTGACGTTCTGTCACGTGTGTTGGGTGGAGATGACTTGAAGACATTATTCTGTTGGCCACGTTGGATCCGTTTTTTGAGGTCAACATAATTCTTATTATTTATTCTTAATAAAATTTATATTACATTTATATGTTTTTGGCTCCTCCTCCCGATTCAATAACTTTAATATAATTTATGAGTTTTAAATTAAAATTCAGAATTTAACTTATTTTCACTTTCGAGTACTTATTTTTGAACCGATTACCTACTAAGACTGAGCAAATTGAGTTGTCGATGTTTAGATGATTGAATCTAAGCCCCTTATGCGACCATGACGTAATTACTACTAATCCAGAAAAAAAGTAGTTATTTGTCCGGGACTCTCCAATATAGATAGATTTTTAGTATTTTTTATACCTGATAAAAAAATATTACAAATTAAATCACTGATAAATACAAATACCTACTACTTTGCTCTTGAAGCGTGCATCCAAGCTCGGGATGGATGAAAGTCGATAGAAGGAATCTCAAACCTTTTCTGAGACCCATAATTCGAATTTTGAAAGATAATTAGAAATACGAAGATACACACATACACACACATACTCACACGGTGAGTGTGACATAAGTATCTTTCTAATTAATGCTTGATTGTGATATTTGAAAACTCAATATTGTTAGCTTTTTACAATTGCAAACTACTCGTAATTTAATCTATCATTCACGCTCTAACATATTCTAGTGGGGTCGCATTAAAATGTTGATATAAATGCAGTGTCTTTAATTTAATCGTGCTAACCGAAATTGAAGCACATAATTAAAAAAGGAAAAAAATTAAAATCTTCTTTATTGAAAAGGGATTCACTTGTACGACATCAGTAGTTAAATCAGTCCCAAGTGGTCTTAACGCTACTAGCACATAATTACTAGCTCAAGCCATAACCTATAGAGTGGCTGTACAAAGATAATTCAATTCTCTAACTCTAGATTTTTTTATTTTTTATTTTTTTGAAGATAATATTGTAACACATTTCGTATTCATTATTACAAGCTTCCAAAGAAAATCATATACTATGTTGAGAATAAAGGGAATCAACCCGAAATTCCCACATGTGAGACACAAAAAAATTGGAGAAAACACACGCCAAAGAAAAACAATCACACGCACAAGACAATATTTATGTGGTTCAGCCAATTCGTCTATGTCCACGGAGTTGAGAGATTTCACTATTATTAGGGAAAAACTCAAAAAAATTACAGCCATCTAGGTTTTTTCTCTCAATGTATAAAAGAACCGTAATAATCAAAAATGTGTTTTCTATATCCTATGCACATGATTCACAATGGGCTACAAAGTGGGCCAAAAAAATCTTCCAGCTGACCCCCAAGAGGCTTGTCCATGAGCACTCCTGCTTGGGTGGGCCTTCGCTCCATGGACTAAGGCTCAGAAAATCTCCAATTAAAAAAGGGAAAAAATGCATGAGTCAGGTATTAACTATAATGAAATAAAAAATCAGGCCTCAAGGTTTAGAATTTCAAAAATCAGATTTTTCCATGATTTAATTAGTTATATTTAACAATTATGTTAAATTAAATAATTAATGTAATATAATATAATTACCCCATCCTACCTCCACCACCCTACTGCTATGGCGACGACGACAACTGCTCCAACGACTATTTCCTGTCGCGCTTAATTTCGACGACGAATTCGGTAACCATTCTGTCGCCACTTAATTCCGGCGACTAGTCCAATTCCAGCAATTTTTAAGGTCACAGTTATATGCAATTTGATCACAGAAATCTTATTAATTAGTTAAAAATTAATTTTCGATCACAACTTATCAAATTAATTCGTCACAGATTATTTTCGAGATTACAAATCAAAAAAATTATAGGTCACAATTAACTTCATTGGTCACTGATAAAAAAAAAGTATATGTCACAGATTTTTAATTGGTCACAAGTTAAATTCTTTTTTATAGATAACAGATATAACATATTTCCAAATGTGTTGGTCACNAAATGTGTTGGTCACAGATCATATTTTCAGTCACAGATTTTCGACTTTTAAGGTCACAGATTAATAGTTAGTCACAGATAACCATATAGTTGGTCACATACACCCGTCCCCTATCCAATCCATCACCAATAATTGGTCACAGATCGACCAACTAGTTGGTCATTGGCACTCGAATTTTAAAGTAGCCACAGAGAACCATATAGTTTGTCACATACAACCAAACACTCGTCCCTCGATCCCAATCCACCACCAATATTGGTCACAGATCGACCAACTAGTTGCTCACATACACCCAAACAACCGATCCCCGATCCCAATCCACCACCAATCATTGGTCACATATCGACCAACTAATTGGTCGCAGACACTCTCCGTCAACCCCGCCGCAACACCACCACAACCATCGGCACAACAATAACCCAAAACGACAACAACCACCAACACCGAGAAAACCACCGTAAAATCACAACCAAAAAATCGTTGCACTACCACTGCGACAACCACGTAGCCTCAACACCTTGACAACCATCTCTATTTCTATATATACAACACCACAACCACCACCAGCCCGACCACTACCTCACCATTTGCATTTGCAAAAGACCATCACAATGTGCAAATCACTAACAACAAAAACCAATCCCACTAAGAGGATCTGAAAATGAAGAAAAACGCAAAACCACCACAAGTTGACGGACCGCCAGCAGCGTTGCGACGCTAGCCACCCACACACAGTTGCGACGACGCTGCTACGATTCGCAGCAGAGGGAGGGAAGGGCAGGGGCAAGGGAAGAGACGGACGGTGGAGGTGGAGGCGGCGAGAGGTGAGAGAGTGGAGAGAAATTGTGAGATAGTTGATTTAGGGTTTTATATTTAAAATGAATTTGGTGGGGCTAGATAGTGGGGTGGGTATATAGTTTAATTTAATTTTATAATATCATTACTAATATTAATTGTGAAATTAAAACCTGATTTTTTATTAAAAAACGTTTAAACCTGATTTTTAGAAAGTTCAAACTAAACAACTGATTTTAGGTAATTTCCTCATTAAAAAAACTACTCAACATTATTCAGGTCAGGTCATCAATCGTATCAAACAAAATTAGGCTCCACAAAAGCCCAACATAGAAATGATCTCATAAAGAATAGAGTTTAGTTATTAAGCACTGGTGATATGACACGACAATTAACTGATGAATAATTAAATTCATGGTACGTCTCAAGAATTAAACCATGGTCCGAGATTCTTCGATGACTGTGACTCGGTGAGCCTCTGGCTATGTCATTGCTTACTAGTGCCGCCTTCATCAATGCAACGTTGACTGTGACACGTTGAGCCTTTTTTTTTTTATTTTTATGCCTTTTCATTTAGAACTTAAAGTATTGAAGTGATATTTTAGATATATATATTGATTATTTGATTGGTGATTTACTTTGTGAATTGACAGAATTGTGATGAATGATGATTTATGAAAATTGGGGAATTTGTGAATGTGTGATAAATGACAATTTGTGAATATTTGATTTGGGATAAATGATAAATTAGGAAATTTGTGCTTTGTGATAAATCATAAATGATAAATTGGTATTGAAAATTAAAAATTGATAACATATTATGGAACGATTTTTCTATCGTAACAAAAGTGCCAACCTAGTTCTTCTAGTAGTGCATCTAGTCCCATCACTACTTCTAGTCGAGCACACGAGTTGTTAGCTATTAACATGATTTTTACGTTCTAGTACATTTAATATTGATTGAATTTTTTTTAAATATTATCTAATTAATATTTATAAATGATCTTGCTATTGCGAACCGTCTTAACTCACCAACAATCTTGAATTCGCCATTGCATGTAACATATAAACCAGTACTATTTAATATATAGATATAGGTGTATATGCATGATAATAATGGGGTTTCACGACATATGTAGATAATAAATGGATAATTATTGTGAATGCATGATTAAAAATTAATATTTGACTTTGATTTATAATTATAACGATGATACAACAATGTTATCCAAACAAACACAAAATACCGAATGATAAACATAATTGATTTGTAACAAGAACAAAAGTGATTTGGACACAAGTTATATTATATTTTCGAAATGGAGACTTGAATTACTCCTTTGGTAATTATTATGTTGTGACTGTTTTGGATTGGAGTCTATCTTTGCAACAACCTGTCCAAAATTAATTTGTGTATGCAATTTATTACATGACATCTGCCTAACAAAAATTGGATTTACAACGGGCATCAGTTGTCTCTTCACTTGAACATTAAGGAAAAGGAAAATATTCTTATCGATCTACTTTGTCAAAAGGACCGTGATAGCTGTACAACCGATGTTGACAACCTCCCATACATGAGGTGGGTGGTTAATTTTTTATTTTTTTTAAACACAGTGGGACCCACTACTGTGAGAGGTTGTCAACCTCGGTTGTACAAATGGTGTTTTCCTTGTCAAAATGTGAAAAAAAATAAAATAAAATTTCTTGTTAATGTGAAATCTAATTTATTCATGAATAAAATTTTTAATCCCTAATAAATAAGTACCAATAGATCTAGTGTAAATTAAACCCACTTGTTTATTGTACAAAGTATTATAATATAAAATGCAAAATAACTCAAAATACTAATTCTACAAATTTGGTATAATGACCATTGAAAATTATTTGTCTACATCAGACTGATTGTGATTATTTTTCCTCATTGCAAGACAAAAAGAAGTGGACTTGCGTTCCCGTTCTGTTTTTGCTGTCCAAATAATTATGAGGCTTTAAAGGACATTTTATCATGAATTAGGCTGCTTTGCCATGACTGTAAAAGGCCTCGCAAAGTAGTCTCTTTCACATGAGGCGGGTCCTGCCCGCCTCAATAAAAAAATCAAAAAAAATATCCGTCCTCCTATTTATGAGTAGTCGGCCTACTTGGTAATGAAGCAAAACTCTTTTATCATTTCCATTTTGAAAAGTATATTGCTTGTCAATTCATATGATGAATATTCCGAGGACTACAAGTTTGAATTTTGGAATTTGGATGGATAAATAATTAATAAACAAGTTGGAACGAGATGTTTCCATAAAAGAAAATGCAAAAAATATGTGTACATTAGGTAGGTCCAATACTAAAGTTGGGTACGTGTAAGGAAAAAATATGGCTTTTTTAAAAATAATTCGAACGACAAGGTGGCTGTCCATTCCATCTAAGTTCATTCCAAACATCTCCCCATTTGACATGACCTATTTTCCAATTCAGTCGAAGATTGGTACCCCATTGATCACATATGAGAGTGAGGATAGGTCGAAAAGTCGATATTGATCAAAGCGAAGATGAAATTGATGATATTGATACTAATGTGGTACTCGAAGGTGAAGATGACACTGAGACCTAGAGTTCTACATACACTTCACCGCATGAGATAATTCGTCGGTAGTTTCAACATGAGTTTCTATTGTCTATAATCGAGAAACCTTTGGCTTCTTTGCACTTTGGTTTCTGGAACCCTAGAGAGCCAATACTAAGGCACATATCGTATAAAGATCACTTAGTGGGTGTTTGGTGGGATTAAAATTAGATTTTTAGTAGATTGTGATAGGAATTTTTGAATTGTGTAGTTGAAAAGTTATGGAACCCATGAAAGATGTGGTTAATATTGATTGTTTGACTTTGACTTAGATTAAAATCTGATTTTACTCTGTACCAAACAAGCCCTTAACACCGTCTCATTTTTATTTATTTAATAAAACCGTGAAAAGGGATTTGGTGGGGATTAAAATTAGATTTTTAGTAGATTGTGATAGAAGTTTTTAAAATGTGTGGTTGAAAATAGCTGTGAGACTCATGAAAGATGTGGTTAATATTGATTGTTTGACTTTAACTTAAATTAAAATTTAATTTTAATCCGAAACAAACGAGGCATTAATTTGATTTCACGTTGTCGTTTTACCTTAACTTAAGAAAAAAAATGACTTTTTATTTTCACCGATCAAAAAGAATTTTCCATCTACTTCCCCTATAATTAATTTCAATACCAATACCAAACAGAATGAATGTTATTGAAACAATTTCTTTATCCAAGGGCGTCTTTGGATAAAGACTATAGTTAATTTTTTTTTTATAACCGTGGATGTTCGGGCCAGCTTGCGCGCACCTCGACTAATCCCACGGGGCCTGAAGTTTACAGCCGTTCTCATATCAGTAGCCCCGAGGGGACTCGAACTGGTGACCATTGGGGAGCAAACTCAAGGCCTGACCAATTGAGCTACTCCTCAGGATTACTATAGTTAAATGAATGTTATTGAAACAATTTCTATATCCAAGGGCGTCTTTGGACTTCTCCATCATCAGAACAACCCACGCAATGCACGTGGAAGATGACACGACAAAAAAATCAACGTCCTAATCAATAATTGCTCTTGAGCACATTCAGCTTTTCAGCAAAATAACAAATGGGGACCGAATTTCATTTTCAACTTTTCCATTGTTTAATTCCTTCAGAGACCCACATATTTAGATATTTATAATATTGTATACCCATATCTTGCATAGCTAACACATGGAAAGCTAATGTCCAATGGTGCACCATAAATTAAGGAGAGGCAGCACGACGGGTGGTCCTGCATCAGTGAGGGAGAGAGTGATCTAATAGAATTCAGGTGCAACTAACTGGTGAGGTGGAAGCCTGATATTGAGTCAGCTATGAGTTTCAACATGAGCTGACTCAGCAGTTATTATGTGTCTTCAAAACCTAATTCAAACCCAAATGCTAGACATGGAGGCCACATAGAGATGTTAATGGTCGGGCAGAGTCGGCTCAGTCCATTTTCTTCGAGAGTAACTGAGTTAAACCGAATACCGATGGACATCTTAAAAATTAAAACCATTTGGTTCCGTATTCAAGTATGGAATTGGACTAAAACCGTTCGATTCTACTTTAGGAACTCGGTCCCCTCAATTGAAGTTCTCAAATTTACTAACAGATGCAAATGACAAGTCTAACTATAAAAATTCTTTAACTATTTTGTGTAAGAATTTAAATTCTCAACAATCTCTTCACTAAAATGTGATGCTATTGATTTACATTTTATATCAACTTGTTAACTATTTGTTGGAATGAGTTCTTGAAAACTATGTCCCAATCTACTTTTTATACTTCAAGGAGTTGAAAATGCTAACGTGGAATGAATGAAAATAACCTAATGCCTCTTATTAATCCAAAACGACGTCTATGAAATTTAAAGTATCTAGTCTAAGTTTATAACACCATAATGAATTGAATATGACTCAACGCGCTATGGTGAAAAATAAGTTAAATGGTTTATACATAGCATAAGTTTACAATTGAGGACCGAACCAAAACCAATAGGTTCTCAATTTCAATACTCATAACTGGTTAAAACTTGAGTAATACCAAATAACTGGTTGGTTCTGTCCAACCGTTCCAGTAACTGTTAGAATTTGGAGGTGACCTGAATTCCTTGTTAAGTAATTGAAGAATTCTAATTGAAGTGCACGTCAAGAGAAATGCAGCTTGAAATGCTATTAAAGTTTTATTCAAGTTGAAATTCTATTTGGAAGCCCTATTGAGAGTTAGAATTTTTATTGCTCTTGAAGAAGTTGAAATTATGGATTTGGAAGAAAAGTCGCTGTATTTCGCTAGCCTACCACTTGGACTAGCTGGCCGCTCGAGCAACACTTGTAGGTTTTCTCCCGAGACTTGGTCATTCACCTGTCGCCTGCTTGGCGCTCGAGCGACGGACCGTCGCTAGCTTATCGCTCGAGCGACAAGGTTATTTGGTCCGTGCCCTTTTTGCTTTTTAACACGTTTTTGACATTCTACTTCAACTACAACTCATCTATTAGGGTTTGGACGTCACCCTACATAGTTGCCTATATATACTTGGCTCTTCTTTACAATTTGGTAAGAGAATGGTGTGAGAAAAGTGATTACTAGTTTTTAGAATCATTGTAATATTTCTCCATCTTCATTATTTGTGTTGCAATAAAATCTCCTAATTCTTCTACCATATTTTCTTATCTTCTTTTATTTTTTTTGCTTATAATCAAATACTTCATTATTTTGCCATAAAATTTCAACATCTCAATCTGGTGGTTGATTTAATATCAAGTGGCATCGAGTAATACGTGTGTTGCATTTTTATAATGCAAGTGTACGATATCGTTACAAGTAATATAGTGGACCTTTGAGTCCGGATAATCGTTCCCACGAGGATTATACATTAATTTTAATCTATTTTTCCTATCTCCTATTGGATGAAAGTAAATAAATAAACAATGGTAATATTTGTGAATAACTTTTCTTTTGTGAACTAAATAACTTTTCTTTATTTATTGTCATTGTAAGGGAAGTAGTACTTCCTCAATTATTGCTATTACTATTTTCATGTAATCACGATTTTCCTCCGTCATAAGTGAGGACAGATTAATAAAATCTCGGAAGCTCTGTCCTCCTTTAAAAAAAAAAAACCTAACTTAAACTAATAGAAAATATGTAATCGTTCCCACGAGGATTATACATGAATTTTAATCTACTTTTCCTATCTCCTATTGGATGAAAGTAAATAAATAAAAAATGGTAATATTTGTGAATAACTTTTCTTTATTTATTGTCATTGTAAGGGAAGTAGTACTTCCTCAATTATTGCTATTACTATTTTCATGTAATCACGATTTTCCTCCGCCACAAGTGAGGACAGATTAATAAAATCTCGAAGGCTCTGTCCTCCTTTAAAAAAAAAAAACTAACTTAAACTAATAGAAAATATGAAAATATTTCAAACAACGATTGATGAAAGATTTGATTATGTAATGAATATTAGGGCAAAACAAGTTCTTCTAATGATCACCTTGATTCCTAATTCAAGATTCATTATAACATCCCAAAAATTTTTAGAATAGAATTTAATTAGTTTACATGCCATATTTTTTTTAAAAAAAAGTTGAGAGACTAAAGTGATATATGTATTAACTTCGATTTTAGGCTACATTTTTTTTAGATATTGTTAAAGGGACTAAAAGTATATCAATATGGGTCTCGTTGGATAGCTTGTTTTTAATCATGTAAATTAGGCTAAAAAAGTTAATTTCGATAAGCGAGGCCTAAGTTATCGATGTCGAAATTTTTTGCCTTAAATTGTAATTTAGTTAAGTTATTTTATTGAATTTTGAATTTTATGGATAATGATGTGTGAATGAATGAGCGAATAAGTATGATTATTATTTCATTTTTTAGAATTCTATTTAAAGTCAAGTCACTATCACTTATTATGATTAGAACTATCTTTTGTTGTGATAGGTATTTTTTTGTACACATGTCACCTTATGATTTGTTTACTAAAAATTCAATTTTTATCAAATGTGATAAATAGAATTTTTCCATGACACAAACACTATATTTTTCAACTATAAATATTGTGCCAATGTCCCACAATTTACCACCATAGAATTTTATACATCAATTTTCATATAAAACATCTTTAAATTCTAAGTACATTTTTATTATTTTCATATAAAACAGCTGTAAATTCTAAGTACATTTTTATTATCAAAAGCTCGTTTGATCAATTAAGGTAAAATACTTCTGTGCAAGTGGTTTGTTTCCTTATGCTTTTATATTTAGTAATTTATGCATGAATTGTTAGTGGGCCTTTGGGTTCGAACTAACGAAATGTGAAATCTTTCGGGAATTCAAAATGAGAAATGAGAAATGATTGGTGTGTTGCTTGATCACCGATATACTCCATAAGAAAAGAGTTGTACGAAGTGTTTATCTTATTGTAACATAATTGTGTATGGAAACTACACGTATCTTATTGAGTGTTTTTTTAAATACTCACTCTTACAAAATTTTACAAGTTAGTTCGGCTCGATTGGAGTTGTGGCGGGATAGTGCAGTGGACTGCCGGGTGATCGAAGAGATAAAATATTAAATTCATTTTTTTTCTTTAAATCATTAGTCAGTTTTATTTGTTCAAAATAGTTATTAATTGGTGATTATGTTTTCATTATAAATATTCCAGTTATTTTTATATTATTTTATCATTTCCGCGAAAATTGAATTTTTTGCAATACCTCAAGACGTATGAAAATTGGAGCGTTACACTAGCCTAATGTAGTGTTCGGTCGAATCCTTCTTTTGTATTTAATTTACCCATCTCGAGTTCTCATTAAACCTATTTAACTAATTCAATTCCATATCTCTATGCGACTTACTCTTAGTTAAAAGAATTATGGTTCTAAGAATTCATATAACGACGATAATAATTAGTATAGGTATCTCTACACGTTATACTACTTTATCAAATTTTATTATACATTCTAAGCCTCAAACTCACCTCTCAATTCGTAAGAAACTCAAGTAATCATCAAATTATTGGCCAGATAATTCAAAGCATTAATTTCATAATAAAATCAACACATAAAAGAATAAATCACATAAATCTTGGAATTAAAGAATTAAGTATCGCAAAAAAAACTACATTGTTTAGAGTTAAGTAAGACATAATGTAAAAAGAAAATAAATAGCTATGTTTGAATACATTACCGGTTTAATTGAATATATATATGGAAAAGAATCATCTCTTGCACCAAGATTTTCTTCCACTTCCAATCTTTGCTTTAATCTTGAGTCCGATGATAAATTTCTTCTCTTGATTTAGCTCTTCGATCTCTTATTGTATATCTCTTTTTTCAATGTATGGAACCCTTAATTCATGTTTTCTTTTCTCTCTTTATAATTCCATACACGTTCTTGGTCAAATTAGAGCCTTTTTCAGAGCTTCTTGCAACCCAAACAGGAAAAAAAAACCTACTTGTGCGGCGCAGCGCCCAAGCGCCCCGAAAATTGTCTAGGCAACGTCTAGGCGCTGAGTTGCTGTTCACTCTGCATTTGATTTAGTATTTTTGTCATAACTTTTTCTTTCGATATTTGATTTAGGCGATTCAAAATGTTTTGGAAAGATAACTCAAAGGGCTACAACTTTGATAGAAATAGCTCTTTTCCAATTCGAACATTTATTAGGTCAAAAATGGGTCTCAATTTCCAACTAAAAATTTTGACATCCTTGCGCAGTTGAAAATTGATTTGTTTTCATTCCTTTTGATCTTTAGTTGTATCCATTTAACCTTTAGCATTCTCGAATCTTCATAGTGAGTTTCGACACAACTTTTGAGAATTTGCAATTTAGCCCCCAAACTTTAGATCCTGCCATTTTTCGTTTCTTTCTTTCAATTTCATTTCCATTGATTGAATTTTACCTAATAACACATTATATAATAAATTATGGTATAATTTTATTAAAATAATTACGAAATGTCAATATTTTAGAGCCCGAATAAGTGTATAAAATACACTTATCAACGTGATCCTTGAATTCCCAACAATTGGTATCTGAGATTTTGGGCATAATTATTACAACAGTAACTTTTGTCCATCCTAACCACACGAGTTGGCTTGTGCTTTTTTTGGGGATGAGTTGAGCACGATCCAACTCATTTGAAATTTTTTTAGGCTAGTTCACACCTTTTTCTCTTATTTTAAAAACTCAAATTTTTATTTTTATTTTTGCTTTCCGGCTCCCGGACGAGCCAATGCAAGTCGACGAGTTGCCCCGATGAGCTCAGCTCATGTCCATGACTTGCCTTTGGAATGAGCTAAACTGACAAATTGATGCGTAGACCACTTCTTAACCTATCACATTTTGAGTTCATGTAAAATCAGAGTCAAACATAGAAGGAAAATGCTAAAGGTATCCAGGCGTTTACACGCCCGGTTACCCGTCCCTCACATAAGTGAGGGGTCCACTGCGAATATAATAATTTTGTCCCCCCTATTGTGAGGGGGGTAGTGGGGCCAGGTAACCGGGCGTGTAAATGTCCAGGTACCTGTAGCAAGTCCCAACATAAAAATCATTATCTAGCTAAACTTTTTTCCTTGTGTGACACATCCGACTCTAATAGCTACGATGTGGTTATTCATGACCAAGGCAAGACCTCCTATGAATGTATGTCCTAATCATACTTAGCTCAAACTCCGTCTAACTTATGTTCCGTTAACGGTTGGACACCATCTCATTGAAGGATTGGATTATCTTATTTTTGTAGATTGATTGATGTTCTTCGGTCTAGGCATCAATGAGTGGCCGTAAGAGAATTTCAGGTCAACTTATATCTAATATTATCAATATTCATGAACTATTACAATAAAATTAGTTTAATTCTTATTAATTATTGTCAATAACTTTGATATCAATTACATTGGCATTTTTATTTCCTACTCCCTTCTTCTCATCGACTTCGGAATCAAATTAAAACTCTACGATTTTAATTTAGAATTCAAAACTTATCCCGTTTTGACTTTTAAGTACTTATAAATGAATTCTTTCTCGACTAACCAAGTCGTGGAACTCGAGCCATTGATTTTAGACCAAGTATCTAAAAATCGAATAAGAACTGAATCTTCTTAATTTTTTATATTAAAAAAGCTAAATTATATTAGTTTTTCTAAATAAATTTGTCATCTAATTAATTGAGCCCAAAAATATCTTCTTCTTCTTCTTCTTCTTCTTCTTCTTCTTTTTTTTTTTCTCCATTTGCCTCCATTTGGTAGGCATTAAAATGAAAGTTTGCAGAAAAAATGTGACCGTTAGTGGGCCATAAAGGGACCCACCATAGAGATAAAAAGTTAAAAAAATTGGTTGGAATATGAGCCAAACGGTTCTTTTTTTCATTTTAATGCCTACCAAAAGGAGGCAGCTCAAATTCAAAATATGATTATTTTAGATTTGAAGGCTTGTTTTGATTTTACCCTGCACTCTCTAAAAGTTTTAGTGGGATCGAATTAAAATGCAGATATAAATTACTTGCGTGTTGGATTTAACCTTGCCGACCAAAAATTGGAATATACACAATTGAAATCTTTCCACTGATTACGTTCATTTGTACCACACAAGTAGATAAGATAAATCAGTCCAAAGTGGTCCTAAATATACTATCTTACACACAGTTGATGACTATGATTCATACGACAAAATATTAATAATTAGAACAAGCCATAACCTCTGTGTGTGTGAGGTAGGGCTCGACAAAATTGTCAAATCGTATCCGAGCCAAATCAAATCGTACAGAACGATTTTTTTAAATTAAATATCCGAACGACTATTTGAATTGAGAACCAATAAATTTGGTTTGATTTTTTATTCTAGACCAAGTACCGAAGAATCGAATAAGAACTGAATCTTCTTAATTTTTTATACTTAAAAAGCCAAATTATTTTAGTTTTTCTAAATAAATTTGCCATCTAATTAATTGAGCCCAAAAAAATCGTTCTTTTTCATTTGCCAACTGATTTTGCTCAAACTCAAAATATAACTTTTCTAGATTTGAAGGCTTAAAGCAAATCAATGAATCTTATTAGACAATTTGTTATTTATATAATTTTAAATTGGGCTACGTTATTTTGTAAGAATTAAAATTATATATGTTATTGGCTCAATTAATGTAGCGTTGTTGTAAATATTAAAAAGTTTAATTATAGTACGAAACCGAAAATTCGAATTCTTTTTCTCTTACTAAATACCCGAAAATTCGAATTCGATTCGGTTATCTTTAGAATCGAACCAAACTATACCAATTCCAGCCCTAGTGAGAGGCAATGGTGGACCTACATGAGGCCCAGTGGGGTCCCCCCCGCCCCCGCTCAATTTTCATATTTCCGGATTTTTCTTCAAATATTTAGATTTTTTTAGTTTTTTTTTGTCTAGGTTTTTTTAGGTTTCCAGATTTTTTTTCCAAAGTTTTTTGATTTCGCCCCACTGAACTTCCATCCTGGGTCCGCCTCTGGTGAGAGGGGCTGGTGTGGGTTTAAAGAAAGATATTTAAATAATTACATTTTGCCATTCTTTCCTAGTACGAACTTGTATATGAATTTGTCAATCGAAGCTCGACAAAAGACTTTAATTCACATTTCGTCACTCTCTACTTATGAAAAATTGTACGGATATAACACTTGATCAAAATAAAATACGATCTTAATGGACTCGTTGAATACGAAATCTAAATAATTGCAAATGCCCTTTCGACGGTTTGTTAGATAAGTTGATTTATCAAAAGAGAGGCCAGTTAGTTAACGGAAATAGAGACATCCATAGTTGACTACAAGGACGTACGTGTAAAGATGGTGGTGGTGCTCGTAGCAGATAGCCCCCACTAGACACTATATCCAATTCATTATTTTTGGTCTATATAAACCTAAGAAGCCTTTTCCAAACAAATACACTCTCATTCTTGTTTATGTTGTCCTAACAAGCTTTCAAAGGAGAAAAAAAAATAAAAATATACAAGTATCTACTGGTTATACACAGGCTTTAGCAATGGCAGGAGGAGGTTTAGCTACCTCGGCCGGAGGCACTCATTTCGAGGCCAAGATTACTCCTATTGTTATCATATCGTGTATCATGGCTGCCACCGGAGGTCTCATGTTCGGCTATGATGTCGGCGTTTCAGGTTCATTCGTTAACTTCATTTTGTTTGCATACTCGACTTCACCATTTTATGACTTTTAGACATAGGAAAGTGCACTTTCCAACTGAATACTTTTAATCATGAGATTAACTTATCTAATTAAAATTTATAATTACAGGTGGTGTGACATCAATGGATGGTTTTTTGAAAAAATTCTTCCCGGTTGTATACCGGAAGACGAAGGATCCCAGAATAAACAGTAATTACTGCAAATATGATAATGAAGGGCTGCAATTATTTACATCATCATTATATCTTGCTGGTTTAACATCAACATTTTTTGCTTCATACACAACCAGAAGATTAGGCAGGAGATTGACTATGTTAATTGCTGGGGTTTTCTTCATAATTGGAGT
>CAIGRS010035194.1:0-16087 GCA_903798395.1 Fraxinus floribunda | reverse complement strand
TTTATGTCTCCATTCACTTGTTTCGACGATTTTGCGTCCCAAAATGACTCAAGCAGTTCCTCAAAACTTGGGGTTCTGAGTTCTTCAATGGAAGAAACGCTTGGAAAATTGAATTCTCTTTTTCTCGGTGTTGAGCATGATGGTTGATCCACCTGTCAATGAAGAAGTCGAAATGAAATTAAAATAGGCTTGGGCATGCCCAGTGCGACTGTCATAGCAGTAGGGGTCCGTGGCCCACACGTTCCTATATTTTTAAGTGGAAAAAAAAAAGGAGCAACTAACTGTATGGTCCGTATGCCTGACCAACAAAGGAGCCCCACAAGCCTAAAAATAAGGTACCCTACTTCTGCTCTGTACCTGTGGAATATATTGAATCTAACAAAACTATTTGTATAACTTGATGCAAGAGAGGTTCAGATTGTCTTACCATGTATTTTTCTAAAAGGCATTTTCCTGCATTTTCTGTTATCTCCACAGTCTTATGGTGGTGTCCGCTCTTCAGTTCCCTCAAGTTTCCACAACATGGATGAATCATTAAGTTAAGATTCCCACATGCCTCGCGGTCAAGTTGAAGTGATCCTGCATGGATTTTTTAGTCACAGACTATTTAGCATTTCAATTTGAAAGGTTTGATGTCTTACGTTCAATAGACGAGAGAACATCCTTGCTTCCTATATCTGCATCTTCAAGTGCAGATGATATGGCAGAAGAAATTTTTGCACGCAGGACTTGACTGGTCTCCTTCCCTCCTCTGTAGTAAATATATAGCATATTTTTAATGAATTAAAAATGTGCACGCTCAACTTGAAGTTCACGACCAAGGAAAGCATCACTAACCTAACTATTTCATCCACAGAAGCAACATTGCTCTCCTCTAAACCGAGCAAGGATTCTTGAGCATTGCACCATTGTTGCACACCCAACTTTGCTTTTTCCAAACTGCACAATTTGTTTTAATTCACGATGGAAGGCTAAGGTGAGAATTCATCCACCAAAATGATACCGATGAATATATAGAGCATGTTTGGTTAAGCTATTTTAAAACTTACTTTCAGCGAACTTTTCAAGCATAGAAAAATGTTCTCTTAACAACAAGAATGCAGTATACTAACCAGTTTTGGAGAACCTCCTCCATATCCTTTTTCCCACGTTCCACTGAAGCTGTGTTCTCCAGATAATGAGATTCAGCTTTTTCCATGTAGTTCGTCCACTCAGCTTTAATAGAACAAGCAGTGTCTTGCATAACTGACATCTCTTCTTGTAATCTGTTGGTTCTACTAGCTGCACTGTCCCGGAGTCCATCAATTGCACTTTGAACCTAGGGAAAAACGAAAAAAGGGAAAATCGTCTCATAAATATAGTATGTGAAATTACTCTTACAATGGTACAATGATTAGATCGAAACAAAAACTTGAAACACAAAATCTAGTCATGAAATCGAAAGATAATACTGCCTCAACACAAACACTTGGTGTGTAACAAGAAGTTATCACGAAGTCCTTGTGGAAGCTGGCAAGTAAAAAAGAGATAAAAATTCGATCCTTAAAATTATGCTCCAAGAAATTCCTTAAATTAACATTTTAAAATGGAGAATGGGTTTGACTCTCCAAATTTAGAAAACTAAATTCACTCTTTGGACGTGTTCGGTAGAGATTAAAATCGGATTAAAATTGAAAAAATAGCTGTTATTGTTGAACTTTATTAGATGAGTGAGACCCAATAATGGTTATATTTTGAATTTTAACTGGATTTTGAGGTATACCGAACATGACTTTTACAATTAAACGCATTCAAAGTATTTCAATTTTCAATGCAGAAAAATAATATAATAATTTGGAGGGAAGCTAATGAAAATAAAAGATAGGGGAAAAGAATAAATATGTTTTGGAAGTAGTAAAATTAAGTGTTAAATATAAAAACTCCGTTGGAGTATTTAAAAATCTTTGCTCTCTAAATTGCAAATTATGTTCTTTAAAAATAGAGTACCTTGGAGATACTGTAAGTCCTTGTTTGGTAGAGATTAAAATTTAGATTTAAATTTAAGTCAAAATCAACAATTAATTTTAATAAATATTTAAGGAGACCTACAACTTTTCAACTACACTTTCATCAGCTTTTATCAAACTCTACTAAAAAAATTGATTTTAATCCCCTACCAAACATAAGCTAATAGTTGACTCTCCACATTGACAATTTTTAAACCTCTTTCATGACTACCCAATATTACTTTAAAGATTTTGTTATCGTTCATTACATTTATGACTCAAAAGGTCAGTAGAAGCTAAAACTGCAATAATAACACCGGCAACTTCAATGGTTGTGAAACTAAGTCTCACCAGCAAATAAAGGCTC
The DNA here is from genome assembly GCA_903798395.1 of Fraxinus floribunda. Lineage (NCBI taxonomy): Eukaryota > Viridiplantae > Streptophyta > Magnoliopsida > Lamiales > Oleaceae > Fraxinus > Fraxinus floribunda. Next base: position 13,735 of record CAIGRS010035194.1, on the reverse strand, counting down.
AAAGGATTTATGGAAAACCCTCACAAAAGAACGTTGTGGACTACATTTTACACGAAAGAAGCTGTTTCAAAGACTTACCAGATTGTGATTTTTGTATTACTGAGTATAAAAATGGCATGTTAGACATTTGGTTATTCTTATAACATTGGAAGTTCTTCGATTTAATTAGAGTAATAATGTATCCCAACAGTGGTTTACAAACACTTTGCAGCACTATCTTGGAGGATCAATGAAAGTAGCCACAGAGATAAGTGGATGTAATTAATTCATCTTATCTGTCTATCTAGAAGGACTAAGTAAAAGACAGGTTACTCGAGCAGTGGGCAAAAATGGCGTGTAGATTCTAATCTTAGTTTATTAAATTATCAAATAAAATGATTGTAGTACGATGTGTATACCAGCTTTTTCTTCCGAGCATTTGAACCAGCAAGCAGCTCTGCCACTTTTTCCAAAAATTGCCTTTCTTCATTAGCAGCACACTCCTATAGAAAAATGAGACAACCAACACAAATGAATTTAACAAGTATGCTAAATCAAAACTAGAATCCGTTTACAAGATGTTGGATTATTTACCTCAAACTTCTTTTCAAGCTCAGACAATTTCTGATCATTAACCACCTGTGCTTCTTCCACAATTTGGCCCAGTTCTGTAGCATGCGTATCCAAAGTCTTGAAGAAGTTAACATTAATTTGAGAAATTGATCTTGTGGTAGCAACAGCTCTAGTATGAGCCTGCAAAATATGTCAAATTGTCAACTATGTCCACTTCTTAAAAAATAAATAAAATAAAATAAAATTTATAAACAAAGAAAGTGCTGGGAATCAAAACAATCCGTATTTTAGTCAAGAAAGAAAATGCTAACCTCACGTTGCTGTTGTGCGTATGCAGTTAACTTATTCTTCTGACTGTGCAGACTGTTTTGAAGATCATGAAGTAGTGTGTCAGCCTCTGAAGCAATTCCCTTGAATAGCTGCGTTGTATGAACTAATATCAAAGACGTGCTAAAATAAGGCTCTAGAGTAATTTCTCAGAGATTCAATGTATTCAAACCTCTTCTAAAGCTGAGGAATGCTTCGAAACTTCAGAATTCAGACAACCAAAAGTTGACTGAGAGTTATCATCAAGCTCTGCAGCTAAATCGTTTAAAACCTTGATGCCAGAACCATACATGGTTTTCAATTTTGATAGTCGACCTCGAAGCTCTTCAGCAACCTACAAGCATACAAGATGAGAAACTGTGTTAATTGAATAACCATATACTACCTCTAGAGGCTTTTACCATTTAATGGCATATACCTCACTCTTTGTGGATACAAATGACTGCATATCTTCCTCCATTTCCTGCAGTTTTTGCTCTTGTTGTGTAGCCGATGATGCCACAGTTTTATGCAAGATTTCAAGCTGCTGAGTCAATTGGGATTGGAAATTCTGGATAATAACTCTATTTCCATCTTCTATTTTGTCCTTGCGTTCTGGAAAATCAGCCATACATAAGCTTAGAATAGGTTCTTATGTTTTTATTTTGAATAATATCGCATATTCAATATTCCAAAATTAGGATGCAAACCAATCTTCGTGAACAGATTAGAGACATCCGATGTAGCATTCTCCAGTTCTGTCCGAAGCTCAAGTGCCCGTTCAACAAGTGCTTTCTCTGGTAGAAGGTAATCATACAAAAAGTCACGACGCTGTTCCATGGATGTCATTTTATTCAAAAACGGTGGACAAAATCAGGGAGAGCTATATACTTCAAATAAGATGAATCAAAACAGCAGTTAAAACACTCCCACAATGTCAGTTGACCCAAGTGCAATTTGGAAAAAGAACCATCTAATCTTTTTTTTTTTTTTTTAAGAGGGGAGTGGAGGGGAGAGAGGTTCCAATCCTTGAACCCTTGACCTCGGTAGTGGAAACAACCACCCCTAAGCAACTGGAACAAGGAGAATTGGTACCAGGTAAGCTAGGTTCATCTCCAAAGTTTAACCATTTCAGTTCAGAAATATTTGGAAGAAAGAGAGCAAAGACAACTATTTAGTATATGGATTTTTTTATGTTATTATTATTATTTTCACTTTTTCTCTCCAGTTTATTTAGTTATTTTATGACCAAGAACAAGTTTTCTTATAGAATCACATAGAGCTTTTAGACAATTTAAAATATCAAATAATCGGGTTTGTGTAGATAAATTATGAGATTCATATTACACAGAAAGTGAGACTACCAGATTTAAGAAGGTTGGATATCAGGTATTCCTTCTCTCTTATTGTTGCATTTGCCTGCCTGTGTCTTTCTTCAAGATCAAGCAATGTGCTCTCAGTTTCTTGTAGCTTTTTCTGAATTATAAAAAAGGGAACATAGTTATCACAACGGCCAAGGAAAAGGGAAGTAAATTTGTATTTTGGATAGGGTGAAAATTCAAACATCACACCTCAGTCTTTTCAAGTTTTTCACTCAATTCAGCAGTCAACTGCTGCTGAAAATTGCATAATTCCTGGATCTCCATCAGTTGCTGCTTACAACAAAAACACAATTTCGTAATGATTCAAATATCTTAGTGGTAACCACAAAACGTTATCCAAATAATCAATATTTTACGTTAAAATACCTTGTCCCTGAATTCTAAATCAAGTTCCATATGTTCAATCTTTTCAGACATGGCCTGAAGGGGGGAAAACATAACAAAATTTTGAATTTCACAAGAGAATATCTTGAGTAATTTCATAATATCATCTAACTAAGTTTCCTAATGTCAAACCTTTTTCTCTGCCTCCTCCTGGAGATAACGATCTCTTGGTATGTATATCCCATTCTTCTCTCTGGCAGCATACACCTCTGATGGACATAAATTTGTTGTAAGGAACTCATCCTTGTAAAGTGTCGAAAAGTACAGTAACCAGTCATACTTTTAGGAATCTTGTTATTTTTAAGAGATTCAGTCCTAGAAATTAGGGATTAGCTATTTATCTTTTTTTGTAATCAGTAAAAATGTTGTCTTATGTCTACATTTTGTACTCTTTTTCCATTCAGAAATATACAGAAAAGTTCCATAAAACTGTCAACATGGCATCATGGTATAATAGCTAGTTCATTCCCTTGCTGTTTTATGTTAATCTCTTGGTGAACTTCTTGACTCATCATGTCTGATATTTCAGATACAGATTTTTACCCAGAATTAATCCCAATCAGCCACAAAAAATGAATGAAACTCCTCTTCAAATCACAACTCACAGGTAGAATGGTCAGTATTATGGTCCCAATCCGTGAAGTGTTTGTTTTCGTTACTTATCTGGTACTATATAACCACAAAAACAAGAGAATGAATCAGATATTTAGGTATGGGAGGCAAAAAATTCCATGGTTGTGGCATGGCTGGCGAATTCAATGGAGACTAATTAGGTAGAACATATTTGTTCTTATCAACAGCAGCACAAAACTGGGAGGCTGCTGCAGATACTTATTCGGATGTTGGCAACTCAGCTCAGATTTTTGACAAAGGCATGTATTCATGAGATGAAATAAGGAAGTCAAAGTGTCACCACGTATTACAGTGTTTTGAAGGGTTTGTGGCAAGAACTAGATCAATATTATGGCGTTAAATGAGAATTTACTGATGATGATGCTGTCAATGAGATTGATAGAGATTATGAAAATTGACGAAGATCACGAAAATTGACAAAGATTATGACTTACATAATTATGTATATAATTATATTTACCGTATTTAGACTGATCAAATATACTATATTTAGATTGATATCATAATTATATAAGGTAATACTCTTCCTATATAATGCAAGGAATCCCTTAAAGAAAGATGATTCAGTTAAAAGTTTGTCATGGTATCAAAGCTACTTAGTAGACTTTATATTGAATTCTCAGTTTTCTTTGGGCATAACTCAGCCAGCCACTCAGGTGTGGGTTTCTTGTAATGATTGACGGTTGACAGAATTTTTCTCAATGTGTCTCTTGTGGTAGGTTTCTTGTGGCGGTCGACAATTGACAGAATTTTTGTCAACGTGTGACTCTTGTGGTGGTCGACAGTGTTAACGTGTGATTCTTCGGTGCGTTGAGTGTGGGACAGTTTCTGCCATCCCAAACCTATTTTGATCTTCCTAGGTTTTGAGGAATATTATTGAACACCTACGGCTTGGTTTCGTAGATTTTCAAAAGCAATCGGACAATCTAGTTATTCACATAGTCAAGCTAGTCATACTTTGTTCCATAAGTATTTTGTTGAAGGTAAAATTTCCTTACTGTATACATTGATGATATTATCCTAATAGGTGGTGATGATGAAGAAATTGAAAGCTTCTTACCGCTGAATTTGAGATAAAAGACCTAGGTTCTTTAAAATATTTCCTAGGTATGGAAGTAGCTATATGAAGAACAAGAATTATAATCTTTCAAAGGAAGTATACACTTGGTCTATATAAAGAAGTGGGGATGTTAGGATGTAAACCTGGACAAGCTCCCATAGATGCAAATAAGAAGCTTGGAATGGTTGAGAAAGGCAAAGAGGTAGATAGCAAAATGTTATCAAAGATTAGTTGGTAAACTGATTTACTTATCACATACTAAGACGGATATTGCATTCTCAATTAGTTTGGTAACCCAATACATGCATTCTCCAAGGGAAGAACACCAAGAAAAGGATTGTTATTAAAAAAAAAAATACACAAATAACAAATTTGAGTAGAAGCATTCATAGATGCTGATTGGGCTGGTTGAATAGATGATAGAAGGTCAACTTAAAGTTTTTGTAACTTTCTAGGTGGAAATCTTGCAACTTGTGACTTGGCGCAGTAAAATACAATCAATTGTTTCTAGGAGTAGTGCAGAGGCTAAATTTATAGTTGTGGCATGGCTTCTAGATGAGTTGAAGGTAATTACAAAGGCTCTTATAAAACTTTATTGTGAAAAGGCTCTTATAAAACTTTATTGTGAAAACAAGGCAGCTATAAACATAGCCAAGAACCTGGTCCAACATGATAGAACGAAACGTGGAGATTGATCAACGGTTCCTAAAGGAAAAACTGTAAAATGGTTTGATTTGCATACCATTCAATCCTACAACAGAGCAGCTGGCTGATATATTCACCAAAGGGTTGTCCAAACCAACTTTTGATTCAATAATCGACAAGCTGGTTTAATTGAATTCTTTGAATCAACTTGAAGGGGAGTGTTGAAAGTACAATAAAAAGTCATACTTTAGGAATCTTGTTATCTAAGAGACAATTTGTTGGAATCTTGTTATCTAAGAGACAAGTTGTTCAATCCTAGAATTTAGGGATTAGCTATTTATCTTTGTTTTAATCATCATCTTATTTTTAAAATAGGATAAGTGGTTGTAACATAACCTAGGTTTATGTAGTCTTATGTCTATATATTTTGTACTCTTATTCATTCAGAAATATACTGAAATAGGCCCATAAACTGTCACCATAAAGAATAGCATTTGAACGAAGATTTAGCCCCTGTTTGGGCCACATTTTTTTTTTCATTCTCATTTTTCTACTCATTTTCAACTACACATTCTTCAATAAAATAATATTTTCCATCACATCAATAATTTTTCCTTCTTTTTCAACCACATATTCCCCATCACATCAACCAAAAAAAAGCATTTTTTTGAAAATAATGTGTACCAAACGGGGCTTTAAAGTTTCTTTTGCGGTACTTAAGCGAACCTAGATAAAATTCATACACACATCTCGCGTGAGATGAGAAACTAGAGGGAGGGAGGGAGGGAGGGAGAGAGAGAGAGAGAGAGGGAGGAAAAATCCAACTACCTTGCTTTAACCGGTCAATTTCCGAGTACAGATCCTTGATCATTGCAGATTTCATCATCTTTTGATTAATCTGTAATTATAAACAAAAATGACTTTGTTTACTGGTCCAATCCAATAAATAGCTAAAAGAAACAACTGCAGTTCAACTTTTTTTCTTTTTTATTTGTCAAAAATATCGAAAGTACTGACCTCTGGTTTGTTCTTTATGTTTTTGGCACGGTGAGCATAATCTAAAGTACTGAGTGTCTCTTCCAAACAGTGAATGGAGGGTGATATTGTGGCAATTATACATGTCTTTGTCTTCCCTCCCAGAGAATCTCTTAGCAACCTTGTTAATTTGCTGTCTCTGAGATTTCAAGTGATATTTTCAGATATAAGTTTATCTACTCTGCAACATGTCCTGCTACTTGTATACATAATTGAGAAGTTGAGTGGACCTGTACCTATATGGTATGTGGCCAGAGTGCTCGACCAAAGCATTTATGACCCGACCAAGCGTCAGCAAGCTCTTGTTGATCTCACCTGCTTCCCTTGCTCTTCCCTGCAAAGTAAATCAATTTTTTTCAGATCAAAATTAACAAGCACAGAGATGGAAAATCAACTTGTAATGCCTGTCCGTCCAAATTTCTCATCTACCAAGTACTGTACTGCAGAACAGTTCCCTTAACATGCAATTTACCCCTTGGGAACCATATATTTAGGGCACTATCTTGCATTGAAGAAATTATTTATGATCTCTCATAAGCAAAAAGGTTCCACCACCCATCCTGACCCATGGAAACACTATAACAAGTACAAAATCTTGCACTGTAACTTATTTATAACCTCTCACCTCTCTAGCACCAGAGCGTGATATATTTTCTGAACCAGCAAGGTCGACAAGATTCAGCTTCCCACATTTAACCATATCCTCTCCTTCGGGGGTGCACTCCTTGATATGAATTGTGATAGAAAATATAGAGTGAGAACGACTGCTTTGTTTGTTAAGAAGGGTTTCCGCTGTTCGCCTTTTAGCAGAACCTTTCTCTAAGATTTTATATATTTCATTCGCAGTCGTTACGATCTCTTCTTCCAAACCTCTAACAAAAACTCCACCTTTTCCGTCTTCCATTAGTGCTATCGGTTTCTTAGATTTGTCATCTAAAAACTTTGGACATTCTTCGGGTGCCAGAAGATCCGTTATTTCCTCATTGTAAAGCTCTAAGAATGTAACTTTCATGCTATACTCTGCATTTTGAGCTTCTAAGATATCAAAAATTTGTCGAACAGCTCTTGGAATAACACCAGCATCACTTGGGAATTCCCCATTCTAACAAGATTAAAAATCAAATTACATACATGAAGTTAAAAATGCAGGTAGTAGAAAAACAACTTCGCAATTACGTTTATAGGCTAAAGAAAACAAATCTAACCCTTTTCCTCGCCCCACCCTCCATTGTGTAAGTCTTTCCTGTCCCTGTTTGTCCATATGCAAAAATGGTGCAATTATAGCCCTCTAGAACTTCGAAGACTATGGGGCAGACCGCCTGATCATATAAATCTTTTTGCTGGGAAGATGGACCAAAGACCTAAACATGATAAAGGTAAATTACTTTTCCTTCTCAAAAATATAAAAAGAACGTAAAAAAGAAAAAATAATTGAATAGTAAAATGGAAATCAAATTGCAAGGATTAAGGTAATCGCATATATGTTAACTTGACAAACTCATTGAAGTCAAAATTTAGAAATTATGACATGGTATTCAATAGCTTGTATGAGATTCAATATGTTCTTCAACTCTTTGTTCCTTTTTTCCTATGTCTTTATTTACCTTTTCTGAGTTATCAAAAACAAAACCAAATTAAACATATAACCAGGAAAAAACAGCAAACAGACCTTATCAAAGAGGAAAGTTCTATCTATCTGCTTATTAGCAATGTTTTGAGCAGCGTAAACTTCTCTTCTGTTATCATTACAAGAAATCACCACTGGTGTATGCATTCTCATCTCGTCCTCACTCAATGGCCTACAACAGAGGATTCAATCAGCACTCAAATTCAGTATCATCGAATCACTTATAATAAGACGAACTCAGTGAGTTAACTCACCTGCAGCGCACGATGACCTGCACATTGACACCTTTATCCTTATCATGCTTTCCATTCATACTCCCCTCTGATCGTAGATCCCTCACCGCCTTGTCACTTGATCGCGGAGTCTGTGACGGTGATATTGGTACCATTCCCCCTCCTCCTCGTCGTGAAGCCTCCATTCTATATAATTAATACTCAGATTCGAATCTCACAACCTTCTTTTCACCTTTTCCTATGCAATATATCAAATTAACCCATCCAACTTCATCTCTCCATAAAAAAATCTAAATCAACCAATACATTACAAATAATCCACACGTACAACTTAAAAAACACAATGTATGATGTTCGAAGAAGTAAAAAGTAGATATCATAGAAAAATGAAAAAGAAAGGTCGATTTATTGTTGATAAAATGACAAGATATCTTATGGAAAAGATTTATATTAAAAGATTAAAAATCGCAGTTATGCGTGAATATGAAGGTATGCTTACAGTGAATTTGGAAGACCGGCAGTAGATGGAAGCTTGAAATGTAGTGAAGAACAGAATACAGATAGCAATGGTTCAGAGAGAGAAAATACTGCCTAGAGAGAGAAATTCCATGAACGTGGTGAAGTGGTAGATTTTTTAATTTTAAATAAACAAAGGAATGAGAGAAATGCGTGAGGCGACAAGAGATGACGGCGTTAGAGGAGCGTTTAAACGGAAAAGATTTTGATAGTTATAAAAATATAAATATAAACAAATCTACAACCACTATTCAATTTAACAAAATTACCTGCTCACCACAAATACTATGGACATTTTTAAAAAAGTAAATCAGATACTGTAATAAATAAAATTTAGATTTTCTAATACTATTTCTCAAGATAATTTAAATTTTTACACTTATTCAGTTTTTATTTTGGAAATAGAAAAATTAGTAAATTAAAATAAAACCTTATTTTGTATTATTAATTTCAGAGATAATTGCAGTAAAAGCCTCAAACCTTTAAAATAATACTAGCAGAGTTTTTTCAAAGCTTTGATTTATTACAGCCGTCACCTCTATCATTTCCAAACGTTGCAAGTGAAGTCCTTCTGGACAGTTTTCATCCACAATTTCGTCAATTGGCGAAAAATTTAACTTTGACCATATATTTAATATATTTAAATATGAGCAAAAGTGTAACTTTATATTTATTACATTAAACTAATTAAATTAAAAAATAAGAAAAAAAGAAAAAAAAACACAATCATCATCTTCTTCTCACCCCCACCCCTTCCCCCGCCTCAAACCCAAAATCATCCACCCGGTCGTCTTCTTTTTTTCACCCCATGATCATGCCTTGAAAAATTAGACAATTTCACGTGTTCTCTGGCGATGGCCGCCTGAGATCTACAACAATTCCTCATTCAAATCTAGAGTGAATTTAAGCAATTTTGAAGTAAACTTTCACCCAAAAAAAACCCTAAATCTAACATGCTCTGTATAATATTTCTTCACTTAAAAGCAAAACAAAAAATAATAATAGTAGTAAATTGAGTTGGCAATACATAGGAAATAGAAAATATTTATTGGTATTCATTTAAATATAGTTTTTTATAAGTTTTATATAAATAAGTATAACCATTAACATAATTTTATTTTTTTACATTTTTTTTCATAATTTTTTATATATTTTTAAGAATTTTAAAATTTTATTTTTCAGAATTTATTTTAGAATTTTATTTCTTTTGTAATTTAAGAATTTGTTTTTTCAAAAATTATATTCTTTTTATTTTTTTATTTTATTTTTTATACTTTTATCGTTTGATTTGTGTTTCGGTTTTAGTTTTGAGCTCATTTTTAGTTTTTTTTTTTTTAATGTCTATTTAAGATTGCTAAAAACAGTTTATAATTCTATAAAATTATTTCTCAAAAGAGAAAATTAAAAAATACGTTTAGTTTGAAATTTGAAAAAATATTTTATGAAGTTTTCATAAAATTTGATTATTTGGTAAAATGGAATAATTTTTAAGTCAATATTTTATATAATAATATATACATTTTAAAGTTTGTAAATCTTACAATTTTTTTTCGCTACAAAAGTAATTATATTATAAGCTTCGCCTTATTTTTGAAAATGTATTATCAAAAGTATTAGACCAAAAAAATTGAAAATGTCTTGAAAACAACAAATCAAATGCACATGTTTTGAGTGTTTTCACTTAATTTCTTTCACACAAAAGTTTATAAAAAATCAATACTCATAAATATCAATATACACACACACACAAATAAATACAATGAGGTGTATTTATATTGTTAGGTGAAAATACGTAGATTACAAGATATGTGATTATAATAGCAAAGTCTGATATCGCACGTGATAAAAGTGTGATGGGAGCCTGCCTGCCTGCACATGACTTTTAACTATATCACGCATGGTGTCCGAATACAATTTCTGAAAGATTCTTGTTAGTAAAGGTTTAATTGCAGGTGAAATATTAGTTTAGAAAAATAAAAATAAAATGATATTCTAAAGAAAATTGAGCTAAATAGTTGAAATATTATTTGAATATATTCGTTGTGCTTTATTGTGAAAGAAGATTACCTTAATTTGATGGTAAGATATACGTTAAAGTTAAACAATTGAGCCTTAATATAAGTACCGTCACCGAAGTTTACTTGTTTTCACAGTTACAAATACATTCCACATAATTTACAAGAATTAATCATTTATACTGAGTTATATGTTCGATTTAAAAAAATAATAATAATAATCTCTTTGAAACGAGTGATCTAATTCGTTATATAGTGAAAAGTGGGGTTTCATTGTAAAAGTTAATCTTTATTAATTAGAGTGATATAATTTTCTTGGTAAGCGCATTATCTACGTCATAAACAGTCGATGTGAGATTTGTTGAAACTATTCAAACAATTCACCATCGAACTTATAATAGAAAAATAAATACTCAAGAATATACAAGATTTATAGATGTTCACATAATGAAAGACTACTTCCTCTCCCGTCGTTGCAGTAATCTATTGAGATGAGAGAAAAAAAAAAAATTGCAAGAGAATTCGCACACATATTTTCTCTAACCTCTCTCTCTCTCTCTTTTCTGATAATAATAATAAAGCTTAAAAGTTTGTAATAATTAAGTTCCATCATAATGAATTACGATTTGTACTTTGCTCAGTGCGTCTCAAACCTAAGTTTGGGACATATCTTCACTACCACTTCTCGAAAATTAGTCATTCTAAGCCCCTGTTTTGTGGGAATAAAATTAGTTTTTTAGTAAATTTTGATAGATATTGATAAAATGTGTGGTTGAAAAATTGTGGGACCCATAAAATATATGATTAAAATTAATTGTTGACTTTGAATTATAAGTTGTACCAAACCGTGGCTCAAAAGTTAACCTAAGAGGTGAAGTAGTTCATTTTCTTCCACAAGTAATCTACCATGTGTCTAGTCGATATAGAATTACGTTAGGGCAAAGTCTCATTTTTAGCAGCACTAAAAGAATAGTTAGGTTGAATCACATTCAGTGAGTATTGAGGTGTAATTACTTGGATAGTACTCTACGTATATTTTGGTGCAGCTTATGCTTTACTTCAACACTTCCTTTGACACGAGAGAAGCTGCCCCTTTCACTGACACTGAAATTTAAAGGGATTTTGATTCTTTCTGCCATTCTTGCTTCTGCAGTGCTGCAACTTCTCAAATGGACTGTCAGTGCCATCGGTTTTACTACGAGTACAAAAAAATGTTTGACAATATTCTTATTCAAAGACACCTGACAGTTTTTAATTGATTTTTGATACGACAAACATAGAAAATGCATCATACAGATGCTGCCAACTCAAAATCTGTATCATTTTAAATTGATCTTGATCCTCTTGAACCCTAGGCCACTGTCCGATAGAAATTAAAATTCAGATTTTAATCTAAGTTAAAATCAATAATTAATTTCTACTATATATTTTATAACAACATTTCAACCGTACAATATTTCATTAATTTTTATCAAATTCTGCTAAAAATTCGACTTATATCCGCAATAAACATGGGCTAGGTATGTTAATCTTGAACATGATTTCCAAAATAGGTCCAAGTAAATATTATTTGGAATGGATTTCCATGCGTAGTTATGTGTGATATCTTGGATCTTTAAGTGGTACAATCTTTTGAAGAATCGGTTGTGTCACTCTAAGTCAAATAGCCATGTTTTTTATTAACCTAGTCGAATTTGAAAAAATTAGCGACATTACGATTTTCTAGGAACAACATGGGAAAACCCTTGAACCTTCATAGTAGCATATGTTTGCTACATATGAGATTAGGGATTATAAGATTATGGAATTTTATTGAGGTGGATTGAGTATAATGTTTAAATACAGCATTTGGTAAATTCATCGTATTAGAACTAGTAATTTACTTATTTTTAACTTTAATTAATAAAAACACTTATTTATTTTAAAACTTATTTAATTAAACTAACAGATTTTTTTTTTTCCCCTATTATTCATCGCATGGTAAATGAAGAATCCGGTCTAAACCCATTTTACGGAACATATTATTTTAACTCGGTCAAATAAAGGAAGATAAGTTTCATAAATAATTTAATCAGGATATTATTTACCCCAAACACCAAACACCAAACATTATTAAATTAATCTTAATCAATTCTAATACGACTCGCCAAATGTTGTACAACACTGACAACTATTTTATTATGAGTAAATATATTGACACCATTTTTTATTTTTATTTTTAAGTGCATCACATTTTAATTGCATAAAACTACCATAATTTTTATCGTGATTCCGCTTATATTCTCAACCTTTTTTTACTACACATTCTCCAAATAAAATAATATTACACACAAATCAACAAAAATTCATCATTTTTTCGCAACACATTCTCAAATCAATCATTATTCCAAAATTTTTGTTATCCTCAAAATTAGATTCAAACACAAGCAAATTATTTCATATTCTGAGCCATATAGGTAGTTATTGGCTGATCACCCAACCCTTAGCCCACCATTCAAGTTCAGGTTTCGTATAAACAAGAATTAGAGCCCAATTCTAGATTAATGAGTCACGTCCCGTCTGATTAAATAAACTAGTAAATGGGCATAAGTTGGATATTAATTTAAAATATTAATGTTGATTAGTGAGCGAGAACGCAGCTTACTTGTCAGGACGTGGATATTCGATGGTACTTGCGAGCAGCGATGGATTTAGGAATTGTCGCAAGTTAGAACAGCCATTGACCATGGATCGTTGACAGTCGACGATTGAAATAGTGAAATTATTTATTAATATTTAATTAAATAATATTAAAAATTCTTCAATCAATACAAACGTAAAAATAATATACATGTGAAAATATAATTCAATATTGAGAAACGCAAGATTCGATACAACTACACCTAAAGGGGGGTGATTAGGTGTAAATGAGGCATAAACAAAACTAATTAACTAGTAATATGTCTCAAGTTAATTATGTCTAGGTTATTTAGCTTATCTTTGAATACCGCAATTATATCAAAGCAATAAACAACGGTAAACAACACCAGAATTGTTCACGAAGAAACCCAATGTGGGAAAAACTCCAAGTGCTTTGCCGTCAAAGATTCACTATAAACTGTCAATTAACTTACAGACCACCAACAAAGTTGACAACACAAGCTTTTTGATCTCCTGTCTGAAGTGCGAAACAACCCTCATGAAATGTGCACACGAACACCAATGCCGACTCTTATTTGTAAAGCAGTCCTCCTGGAATGAGCACACAACCTCCAATCCTGACTCTTTACGCAGTCTATCTCCTGTAGATCTTCCTAAAGAACTTACTGTCCTTCAATTCTTCCTTGATCTTTAATGCAGCACAGTTG
>CAIGRS010035174.1:0-11276 GCA_903798395.1 Fraxinus floribunda | reverse complement strand
GTCAAGCAAGTCGATCCATCCTACATCTTGCCTTCCAGTAGAGCTCCTGCCTTCCAGGATAAATCCTGCCTTCCAGGAGAATATCTGCCTTCCAAGAGCCATCAGGAATCGAACTCACGACCTCTGATCTGCCAGCCTTGAAGCGCCCTCATCTTTGCCAGTTGGGATGTGTCTGGGGGGCCTGTTTTGTAAATATAATTATTCTTTATATTTCTGTAGTTGGGCTTAAATGACAATATTGCCCTTCATGCTGATTTTGCTTGGGGAAATTTGCACTTGGTAGTCCCTAAACTTGGGAAATGGACACTTCGATTCTCAAATGTCTTCTTTGTGCTTTGGATCACGAGAGGACTGGTTATACACCCCACAATTCTCCTTGATGTCCACCGTGATATGACTAAAAGAGTGATTGACAATGAGTCATAGATGCTACAATTAAGCATTCGTTTGGCAAAATTTATAAATTACTTATGAGTGGTCAAATTTTACTTTCAATCACTCGTATCAATAGATCCAAAAATATTATTCAAGTAAACACCATTTATTTCTATATATTTATAAAAAAAAATTTCTAGATGGAGGCTAAATTTTTATTGGATCGCCCTCACATGACAAATTAAGATTTGTTTCTCGATCTATAGTTGTTGACATTTGATTCTTAATCTTTCAACATTGGTACACATGCGTCCGTGTTGGATGAAAATTGTCATTTTCTATGAATGTGTCGCATGCCTTGCACAAATGTAATTTTTCGAGAAATATCATTATAAACCATCTCTATATATCTCCCGAGCTAGGAAAAGGAAAAGAAATGGAAAGTAGAGATGACAAAATTCCTTGCTCTCGATTTGCCCCGAATCCCCCAACCCCACCCATATACCTTCCCATTGCCATCCTTAATGGAAAGAAACATCCTGCCCCTCTCCAATCTCCACCACATCAATCGGAGCAACCATAACTTTTTCATTTTAATGAACAAAAAATGTGCCTCAAACAGGGCCATAATTATTCTTTATATTTCTGTAGTTGGGCTTAAATGACAATATTGCCCTTCATGCTGATTTTGCTTGGGGAAATTTGCACTTGGTAGTCCCTAAACTTTGGAAATGGACACTTCGATTCTCAAATGTCTTCTTTGTGCTTTGGATCACGAGAGGACTGGTTACACACCCCACAATTCTCCTTGATGTCCACCGTGATATGACTAAAAGAGTGATTGACAACGAGTCATAGATGCTACAATTAAGCATTCGTTTGGCAAAATTTATAAATTACTTATAAGTGGTCAAATTTTACTTTCAACCACTCGTATCAATAGATCCAAAAATATTATTCAAGTAAACACCATTTATTTCTATATATTTATAATTTTTTTTTTCTAGATGGAGGCTAAATTTTTACTAGATCGCCCACACATGACAAATTAAGATTTGTTTCTCGATCTATAGTTGTTGACATTTGATTCTTAATCTTTCAACATTGGTACACATACGTCCGTGTTGGATGAAAAGTGTCATTTTCTATGAATGTGTCGCATGCCTTGCACAAATGTAATTTTCGAGAATATCATTATAAACCATCTCTATATATCTCCCGAGCTAGGAAAAGGAAAAGAAATGGAAAGTAGAGATGACGAAATTCCTTGCTCTCGATTTGCCCCGAATCCCCCAACCCCACCCATATACCTTCCCATTGCCATCCTTAATGGAAAGAAACATCCTACCCCTCTCCAGTCTCCGCCACATCAATCGGAGCAACCATAACTCTGTCACTCCCACCGAATTTTTGAACTGAGTGCTTCCTTCCACCTAAGATGGATTTAGTTTGCAAACCAGAAGGAGCGAGTTAGGATTGTCTTTTTTTATTTTTTTTGTGTGTTCATTTTTCCTTTTTCCTTCCCTTCCTATTTTTCAATTTTTAAGTGAAATATAGGTGGTTGGAAAAATACCCATTAACAAAAAGTTACGCACAAAACACGTGACACCAATTTTCATCTAATAAGGAACCAACTGCAGTAAGAATGAAATGTTGGAGATATATGTATTAGAACAATTTAATTGAGGACCCCCAATACTTAATTTGAGAAAGATTAGGGACTGGCCCTCTAATTCTGCTAAAAATCATAAATAAATAAAAATTAAACTTGAAAGTTAATGTATAACTTGTGACTTCTCCATGCCATCTAAAACACCATTATGATATAAGATTGGTTGTTACTACTATTAGACCAAATTTTCTTTTTCACATGATGTAATGTACAGAGAGTAAGCACCAAATAATTTAATACTTGAACTTAAATCTGACTTTCCCTTCAAAGTAAAGGTGCAAAGATAAAATCTACTTCTATTATTTGTTTATTTTAATATTAGATTATTTGCCAAAATATTTTGTGCTATATTCATAGGGGAAACCTCATTTATTTAGAATCTTTGTTTCGCATTTAGAGAATATTAGTCCCTGTTTGAGCCACATTCTAATTTTCATTATCATTTTTCTACTCATTTTCAACCACACATTTTTCAATAAAATAATTTTTTTCATCACATTAATAATTTTTCTTTCTTTTTCAACCTCATATTCACCATCACATCACAAAAAAAATACATTTTTTTCATTTTAATGTGTATCAAACAGGGGCTTAACATCGGTGTATTTATAACAAAAAATCATCTACAAAATGAACTTAGTCTCATTGTTTGTTATCTAGTAGAAGTATCAAATATGACAAAAGAGATGATGTGCATCGTTCTTTTTGGCCGAGTTTGATATTCATTATTGGACATCATCAATTAACGCACATAAAAATATATAGAATTTTTACTTCTTCTTTTTTTCTTTTAGCTTAAATTGTGCATCACAATCCAATCTATCATACCAAATGGGTCACTATAACCCTTTTTCATTATTGAGATGTACAGTGATATAAACACATCACAAGAAAGAAAGAAAGAAAGAAAGAAAAAATAAAAAAATAAATAAAAAATAAAAAAAAATCTCTTTTTCCAAGTTGAGAAGATGTCTCAACCTGTGGCTGGCTGGCTGGCCGGCCAGCTTCAATCTCTGTCACTTTATAGAGTTATCTTGATGATTGACATTGGTTATGTTTTGAACTTGGAACTTAGTTTTGGCCCTCATCTTTCACTTTCAAGGCATGTGACATTCGAATATTTAAATGGACTTATTCACATGATATAGATTTCATTTTCATATTATTTGTCAAATCGGTAAAATAAATATTTCTAAATTCATTGTCAATGTGTCATTTATGTCTAACACAATTTTGAAACAGAAAGGACCCGTTTGGCAGAAAATCTGCTTTTATTTAATAGCTTCTTGTGAAGTTATTTTCCTCTAAAATCCATTTTAGCCAAACAAAGCACTCTTACAAAATTATCAAAACGTGTTAAAAAATAACTTTTGACTTTTTAAAAGTATTGTCAAACGAGTGATAAACATGTGTGCATTCATATATAAAAAGACGTAATGACAATGATAAGTGAACTTTCCTTTCTCGTTAGCAATCACTCACACGGTACACACCACATGAATTTAAAAATTAAGCCAAGTAGAATATGATAAGAGTAGAATAGAAAGATAAAAAACTCGTCACATTTAGTAAATGTTAGTTTGCTTGAGTTTATCTATTTTATTTGTAATCGCGATCAAACTAATGATCAATCTCATGTGCTTGATGAAAGATATGATTTGACGTCCGTTTAAAGCTAAGTCAATTGTTTTATCAAGAAGTAAAATTCAAATGAGTAAATTAAGAACTTATGATTTGTCCTTGTATGATCTCTTTTGAAGAATCAAATATTAATTCAGCTTCAAATGAGCTTCAAGTCGTACATTTTGTTAGCTATGTGAGATACATTGTTAGCTTTAGTCAAGATTACCGACCAATGTGTATCCATTTGTGCGGGCACTGAATCAATTTGGATCTGGGAATTCTAATTTCCAGCTGCATAAATGTGAGAATTTCTTTTCCTTTTCACATGAAAATTAATCTTACATTTGAAATTCAAACTCAAAAGGGGCCTATAAATTAGAATAGTCGGTGGAGAATATGTGACATTTTGACAATTAATTATTGAGATTTCTAGTCAAACTTTCACATTAATGTTTTGTAAGTCCATGCTGGCCACACAAATTTGGTGACACCAAAGGAGAAAATTTATTTCAATAATTGTTAATTGATATTTTCTAGTATGTTTTTTCTCTCACGAAGTTTTATTGAGTATACAGTTGCAAATAAAATATATAGTTGCATACTTGGATAGAAAAAACGTTTGTTTATTGGGAGAAAGGTGTTTCTAGATGAATTATTCAGGTCTGACCCTAATAGTTTTATCGAGTAAATAGTCGCATACTTTCTTTCAAAAACAGAACCCCATATGTGGTAATTATAATTTTTGGAATAATTTTTTTTTTTTTTTTGAAAAAGAAGGATTTTTTTTTTCCGATTTACGTGTAATACTATTTTGTGAAAAATTGAGTGGTTGAAAGTAGGAGAAAATAATAAATTTTTAAGATGATGGAGGCCAAACTAATTTCATACTTGGGTAGAAGGAACCTTTGTTTATTGGGAGAAAGGGCAGTTTTCTTTTTCGAAGACTTGTAGTCACTACTAGAGTTGGGTTGGGTCGATTTTTGCCTCAACCCAAATCCAACTCAACATGATCAGTTTGATAATAATTTAATCTAATTCAACCTGTGTAAACTTTGAAACCCAACACAATCCTATCAAGTATCGATTGAGTTGGATTGGACTGGTCGGTTTGTGGCAACTTGTCAACAAAGATCAAAGTAGGCGGGTCGGGTTGGGCGGATTCATAATTGACTCGTGACTTATATAATATTAGGTCTCTATAGTGGCAATGATCAAAAAACTTGAATTATTTTGACACTTCATGCCCGGAAATATTACATGGACAAATTGATATTAAATTATATGAAGTCAAGAAATGTTTTTGGCAATTAAAATATTTTTGTGTTTAATGTGTATTTATTTATACTATTTTTCGTAAAATGTATTCTATCCAAGTCTTATAATATTATTCTAAGAGTTTTCATGTCTTGTGCTATATTTAAGACTTCTCGTATATCGCGTTTACGTATATAGAACCTAGTTAATTAGGTGTATATGATTTGTTTATGATTTTCTCAAACTTTTTAACCATTGCACAAAATTTTCCCAACAAGAACCGACATTTTAATCTAATTTTTTCTGAATATTGTAGCTCTTGGAGGTTGAGTAAAAAAACAGAGTAACTCAATTTTGTCCAACCAATATCATAATACTTGTAAAATTCATAAATATAGTCAGTCGGGTTGGATTAGAGGGGTTTATTCGATTTTCATAAGTTAACTCATAACCCGACCCAACCAACCTGCTTACACACCCAATCTATGTAAAAACAACAAGGGACCCAATCCGGTCAGATTGGTTCGATTTGGACGGGTTCGGTCGGATTTTGCCCACCCCTAATCACTACTCCCAATAAGATAAATGGTCATATCCCTAGATTTTTGGCCACTTGCCATACTTAAGTGTTGAAGGTGCTTAATGTTAAGTGTAATTACATTCTCTTTTAGATGAGTTACTTGACATTGGCACAACCCATATAACATGAATTGTTGACTGTATCAATTATACACGAAAAGTAGAGTGAGAATTATTTGGACAAATGAAACTACTTCAATTTCAAATGATAATAATAAATCAATTTATCAAATATGATCCTAGTAAAAATGCAAATAAACTACTTTCAAGGAAGAAAAATGTTTTGTCACACAAGCACGTGTGATTTAACATAACCAGCTGGCAAAAAATGAATAAAATTAAGACATTTATAGCTTTCGACTATATATGAGAATATACAAAAATACCACATGTTGTTCTATTTTGTTCAGTCTTAGGTATCAAACTTCGGTAAAAACTAGGTTCATAATTTATACTCTGGTCTATGTAAGAGTTGGACTCTTTATCTTTAAAATGAATTTTGCCCAGCAGAGTTGTTCATGGATTATAATACAAAGTGAAGAAAGTGCACGGTGTATTATGATAGTGCAATATAATTCAAATGAATGAATAAAAGATTCTGCAAAAGGAGGGGCCTATATTTAATTGTCGAAAGGTTGTATTTGGAAAAGACACAATTGTTAGAAATGACACAATCCTTTAAAATCGTCTCAATATGATGAGACACGCTTGTTGAAAAAACAAGTCCAAAAGCATGATTATTCATCTAAAAGACACAACTTTTCGATCTAGTAGATTCTATAATATTTCACTATGTGTCGCATGTTGAATATTTACTTAAGCAATAAACAACGAAGTTAAAACATTTCACTACCCAAAAGAAGGATTATCTTTATGTTTAGATAGAATCTGTTATTTATAACTTTAACATTTTTTATTAGTTGAGACAATGTTACCTATCCACAATTTGCATTTGAAAATATGTCATTAATTTAGACAATCTAATCCCTCTTTTATTTCTCTTTGTTAACTGAATTAACTACCTTACCTACCTTGCCAATTCATATAGCCACATCAGCTGAGAATCAGCCAACTCATACACTAGCTGGAGCATGGTTTTGCTTGCAGCATTAGCACCAAATCTATAGTAAAATATTCTAGACAAGATCCACCATTTTATGAACAAACTAACAGCTGTCAATTCTAGATTATTCTTTGTACATTCCATTGTATTATTTAACCTTGAAGGTCTGATCAATGAAAAAAAGTAGAAAAACAGCTGATTGCAAATTCTATCTTCTCTTGAAATTTAACTTGGTATCAGAGTCATGGCAAACGCTAGCAATACTCCCCAAAATGCTTTCTACACCTGCCTCAATCTCCAATAGCATTGCTACTCCTCTGATAGGCAGCAACAGCATCTCACTCAAGTTGGTTCAGTCAAGTTAGACAAGAACAACTTCTTGCTATGGAAGAATATGATATTGCCAATCATACGAGGACACAACCTTGAAGGCTACATTCTAGGGACAAAGATGTGTCCCCAAGAATTCATGGCAGCCAAGTTACTGGTGAAGCTCGTACCACCATTGAGATGATGAAAAGCAACTTGCTGACAACTTGGAAATTGCTGGGAAAACTGTGGCCCATACAGACTTAGTCACTCGGGTTTTGGCTGGTTTAGATGAAGACTATAGCCCCATTGTTGTCCAAATCAATAGCTGAGATCATATCTTGGGGAGAGCTTCAATCCATACTTATGACTTATGAAAGCAGGCTGGAACACCTCAATTCTCTTAGAAATGACATAGCTGAAATCAACATCAATCAGACCTCAGCTAATTTCTCACAAAGGTCTGGATCCAATCACCATGGCTTCAGATCTTATAGGCCAATTTTTGGGGGAAGGTTCACTAATGTCAGCAACAATAGAGGTGGAAGAAGGGGGAGAAACTGAGAAGGCAACTTATATGGTGGCAATGATAGACCAATTTGTCAAGTTTGTGGGAAAATTGGCTACAAGGCTAGTGTATGCAACTTCAGGTATGATGATAGATATACTGGAGTACCACCAAACCAAAGAACCAGCTACAACACTTTACCTGCAGCTCTTATTGCATCTCCCAGCATTGTTAATGATCCAGCATGGTATGCAGACACTAGATCCAGTAATCACATAACCTCAGACAAAGGAAATCTCACCTCAGTCAATGAATATGCTGGTAAAGAGAAAATCATGGTAGGAGATGGAAGTAAGTTGCATATGTCTCATTTTGGTACCACTCACATTCCAGTTTTGAATGATAAAATTCTAGACAAACTTCTTCATGTGCTTGAAATTAAGAAAAACCTTTTAAGTGTTTCTAAGTTAACTTCAAATAATGATGTCTACATGAAATTTCACCCTGATTACAGTTTTGTTAAGGACAAATCAACGAAAGAAGTGATAATGCAAGGAAAGCTTAAAGAGGATTGTACCAGCTGGACTTTCCTCACCAAACTACCAAGACTCTTACTCAAGAGTCAGCCATCACAAATAAATTCTTCTGCAACTTGCCTTCTAGTGTTTCTAGTTATGAGTCTTCGATTTCCACAAATGATGTATGGCACAAGAGGCTTTGTCATCCTTCTAACCAAGTGATGAATGAAGTACTCAAATCCTGTAATCTCTAACTTAAAGGAAATGATATCAGACCTTTCTGCAATGCGAGTCAACTTGACAAATCTCACTTATTGTCCTTTATCTTCATCACATGCCAAAGCTCCATTAGAACTCGTTTTTACAAACATTTGGGGGACAAGCCCCTATCATATCTACCTCAGGCTTTAAATATTACATATCTTTCCTTGATGACTTTAGTAAGTACACATGGATTTATCCCTTGAAACAGAAATCCGAGGCCTTAAATATATTTATTCAATTCAAAAGGCTTGTTGAAAACAAATTGGCTAGCAAAATAAAAACCTTGCAGGCTTATTGGGGTGGTGAATATACAGTGTTCTCAAAGTTTTTACACTAAGAAGGAATTGAGTTTAGGCATCCTTGTCCATACACTTCAGCTCAAAATGGAAGGATAGAAAGAAAGCATAGACAAGTGACTGAAATAGGTCCAACACTATTAGCCCAAGCAAAACTGCCCTTGAGGTACTGGTGGGAAGCTTTTCAGATTGCTACCTACCTTATAAATAGGCTTCCAACACCAACTCTTCAAAGAAAGTCACCCTATCAAGTCTTATACAATAAAGAACCCAATTACCAAGCCTTGAAAGTGTTTGGTTGTGCCAACTATCCCTGCCTGAGGCCCTATCATAAACACAAATTTAGTTTCCACTCCACCAAGTGCACATTTATTGGCTATAATGAATCCTACAAAGGCTACAAATGCCTAAGTTCAATTGGAAAATTTTATATTTCAAGACATGTCTTATTTAATGAGTTGGAATTCCCATTCGAGCCTTCGACCTCTATAAAGATTCAATCAGAACTAGCAGTGTCAGAAACTATAGTGTCTCACTTTCATTTTCCATCTGAACCAAACAAAATAATATCTACTTCAAGTCCTGCGGATACAAATCACTCTGAAGCTGCTCATACCAAACATCACTTATCTTCTGATTAAAATGAGACAATTTACCACTTGGTGATGACTATGGTTACTCTAAAGGAAATGCTGAATTAGAACCTGCCATGCTAGAACCAAATCTGTCACAGATCAATGAAGCTCCTTTGCAACCAGATGATAATAGAATTGAAGAAGTGCCTCAACATAGAATAGGAAATCTGGCTGGGCATCCTATGATCACTAGAGGAAAAGTTGGAGTGTTCAAACCAAAGAATGGATGATGTTCATTAACTATTAGTTCATCCTTGAATAAGGCGCAATCATCATTCATCAAGGCTTCAGTTGCATTCTTGGAAGATTAACTGAAAAACTTTCAGAACCTAAGAATGCAATTGAAGCCTTGATGAATGATGATTGGAAGAAAGCCATGGAAGAAGAATTCAATGCTTTAACAAAGGTTAAAACCTAGGATTTTGTGCCTTATTCACTAGCATACAACATTGTAGGCAATAAATGGGTTTTCTGGCCGAAGCACAACACAGATGGCTCAGTGTAGAGATTTAAAACCAGACTTGTAGCCAAAGGATTTCATCAAACTCCTGGCATTGATTTCTATGAAACATTTAGCCCTATTATCAAGCCATCAACTCTCAGAATAATAATCACCTTGGTAGTCATAAAGGAATGGATGGTTAGACAAGTAGACATCGACAATGCTTTCCTCAATGGAGAACTTGAAGAAACTGTTTTTATGAATCAGCCTGGGGGATCTGTGGATGAATCGAAGCCTAATCATGTTTGTAAACTAAATAAGGCACTTTATGGATTGAAACAGGCACCTACAGCTTGGAATGAGAAATTAAAGACAACATTCTTGAGCTGAAAATTCAAGTAATCAGTGGAAGATACCTCACTCTTTTATTTCAAAAATGAAAGTCAAATAATTTTTGTACTTATCTATGTGGATGATATTGTGATCACAGGCAATGACAGAGACTTGCTTCAGGAATTCATAGATAATCTGAACAGAAAATTCGCGTTAAAGGACGAACGCTGCATCACTTCCTTGGGGTTGAGGTATTATGGTATGACTCTGGAATTTATCTCACTCAAACTAAATACATTACTGATTTACTTGAAAGGTTTGGTTGCAAAATGTAAAGCCTTGTATTACACATATTCCTGCTAGTAAATCAATGTCTAAAACTGATGAAGAAACATTGAAGAACCCCACAGCTTACAGAAGTGCCCTAGGAGGATTACAGTATCTTTAATATACCAGGCCAGACATTACGTTTACTGTGAATAAATTAAGTCAATTCTTGCAAGCTCCAACATCATCTCACTGGCAAGCACTGAAGAGAGTCTTTAGGTATCTCAAAGGGACTATGAATCATGGACTTTGGATTCAAAGAAGTGATAGAGTTACCTTAAATGGTTACTCAGATGTAGACTGGGCATCTTGCCCTGATGATAGAAGATCAACCTCTGGCTACTGTGTTTACTTGGGTGATAATTTGATAAGTAGGTTTTCCAAGAAACATGTTGTAGCACGTTCAAGTACTGAATCAGAGTATAGGGCACTTGCTTCAACTGCTTCAGAAATAACTTGGGTTCAGTCGCTTTTTCAAGAATTGGAATTACCTCTGGCTGAAGTTCCAACTATATGGTGTGATAATATAAGTGCAGGAGCCTTAGTAGCTAATCTAGTATACCATGCCAGGACGAAACACATAGAATTGGATGTGCACTTCATTAGAGATAAGGTTATTACCAAAGAGTAGGAAGTAAAATATGTACCTACCTCAGACCAGATTACTGATATACTAACTAAGGGACTAAGTCATTCAAGATTTCTTTTTCCGAAAGACAAGCTGGGAGTTACTTTAGCACCTTCCAGCTTGAGGGAGGTGTTAACTGAATTAACTACCTTACCTACCTTACCAATTCATATAGCCATATCAGCTGAGAATCAACCAACTCATACAAGAGCTGGAGCGCGGTTTTGTTTGCAGCATTAGCACCAAATCTGTTGTAAAATATTCTAGACAAGATCCACCATTTTAGGAACAAACTAACAGATGTCCATTCTAGATTATTCTTTGTACATTCCATCGTATTATTTAACCTTGAAGGTCTGATCAATGAAAAAAGTAGAAAAACGGCTGATTGCAAATTCTATCTTCTCTTGAAATTTAACTCTCTCGGTTTTGGTCAGATTCAATTGAGGT